>JBCNJP010000016.1:10210805-10327540 GCA_039602395.1 Deinandra increscens subsp. villosa
ATAGTCATGGATATATTGAAACGACCTCTATATGATTTAAACAAAGGAAACGTCTTTATTTATACAAAATGTCTTACAAGATGCAGCGGAAAGTAGTGATAGTAAAACAATGATTGTAAAGTACAAAAGTTGAGTTTAAATAGTGTGACGATTCCAAGTTGATGAAATGAGATGAAAACTCAAAATGCGTGAGGTGTTTTAATGATGACACCAACAACATGCAGGTCCTAATGATGAATGTCATTCCAAGCAACAAACGTTAGAAATACCTGAGAATTCATGAGCTTAAAAAGTCAACATAAAGTTGGTGAGTTCACAGGTTTAATGATTCTACAAATGGTTTGTAAACAGTTTAAGGCATACAAAAACATGTAATAAAAGAATCGTGTAAGTCAAGTTTTACACTGTTTAATGAAAAGCTAGTGCATGTCAGGTTTTGCACAGTTTGTTTGAAAGGCTTGTGCACATCAGGTTTGGATACGGTTTAATGAATGGCTTGTGCATATCAATGTTTGCACGGCTTAATGAATGGCTTGTGCACATCACGGTTTGCACGGTACATTACTCGGCTTACAGATATTGTTGTTATGATCTCACATGAACCTTAAATTGAACACTAACTTTTCCCACTCATGGCATTCTATCCCTGATACCGAATGAAAATAATAACTGACGTGTACCCCTTGACAATGTACGGAGTCAGGATTGGAGCTACCAATCTGGGCAGTGTGTTAACCCAAGATACTCTATTCACTAGTTATCGTTTCGTACCAGAAACTAATCGAATTTAATTAATAGTGGGGTTTTTGTTGTACAAACGTTTATAACGAAATGTACCCTTGTTTGGGATACGGAAAAGAACATGTAATCATACGTCTGTACAGTCAACCATAATGTCAAGTAAAAGTTTGTTTGTTGGATTTCAGGAATGATTCCTCATGATATTTAAAACAGTTTAAAAAGAAAGGGGCATTGTATACAAGTCAAAAAGAATGTATAAGAGCTTATGCTTCAGGTATAATCTGCCCATAGTTAAAAACAGTAAAGGAAAAGTGGCCGTGAAACTCACCTGTGATTTAGGCGAAATAAGGACAAGTATGCAAATCCGGAAACGAGGTATGCAATTAACGTCCAAATAATAATAATAATAAGACAATGTATATATATAAGGCATTTGGTCATTGAGTAACAAGAAGCTCACCCAAACGATACTCGGTTAGCTTCTTTATAATATCCCGTTTGTATTTGTTTGCAAAAGCAACCGTTTGATAATATTTAATCATCAAATAAATATACGAAATCAATACTTATATTTATGTCAAAATAAATATAAACTAAAAAGTTAAATAAATCAATTTAACTTAAAAGTATTTACTAGTTTTAAAATATTAAAAGTAGAAGAGAAAGTATTATTATTTAGAGCGGATATGTCATGAAGGTAAGTGGTTTTCATAATTATTTGCAAAATAATTATATAAATATTTTCAAGTGAAAATGTGTTCCTAATTAAACCCTCTAAGCCCAGCCCAACTTATTTAATATTACAAGCCTCATAATCTAGCCTCTACAAGTTCAAATAAAAATTTTGTTAAAATTGTATTCGATTACATTTTTACTAATTGTAAAAAAACACGAAACAATGGTAACCAAACAGGACGATGAAATGGTAATGATCAATTTTATAATTTTAACATCTCTTAGGCAGACTTAGAGGTGCAAATCTCAAACCAGTTTGGCCGAACCGAAGCGGTTTCAAACCGGAACCGAAACTGGTCGAAACCGGTTTTGACCAAACAGGTTCCCAAACCGCTCAAACCGAACCGGTTTGGACCGGTTTCCCTTCCTCAGTGGAGGAACCGGAGTGAAACCGGTTCACCACGGTTTAGCAAACCGGTTCCTCCACTTATAGCATATAGCCGTTATATATGGTACATTGAGCCGTTAGGACCGGTTTTGTGACTCGTTTTCTAGTTGTTGGAGGCTTAGTTTAAGCAATTTTGACCCTCCTCTTTGCTATATATAGTTTCATTATCTCATACAAACATTACACCACTTCTCAAATTCTCAAAAACACTCAAACATACTAATTCTTTCACTCAAGATGGCAAGTTCTTTGAACCTATATTGCAAAGCGAAGAAGAACCTAGCTCACGTCGGCGGCGATAATGGAGTTAAACTCGAAATTATCTATATTTGTAACGTTTTAAGTTTGGACAAGTTGTGATTGTAATGTTTTAAGTTAAAATTCAATAAAAAATATGTTTTTTAAGTTTATATAATGTTAAAAAAAATAAAAAAAATTAACCGCCGAACCGGTTTTAAACACAAACCGGTTTCAGTTTCAACAAGAACCGGTTTGACCGGTTACTATTTCAGCGACCGGTTTCGGTTCTTAAACCGAACCGGTTTCACCCCAAACCGGTGTTGACACCGATTTTTGCACCTCTAGGCAGACTTGCTCCTCTTTTGGGCCTCACGAACTGGACCTGGGTACTCTCCTTGGGCTTCTGAGCTTGGGTTAATGCTTGGGCTAGCACAATCACAATCACAATTCACAAGGAACGATAATAGCAACTAAAAACATAAAATAACAAAAAAATTTAAATTCTAAAATAACCCCGGCGGTCTGAGGGCATTCTCGTCAACTCATCGCCTCGATCCAGATCTTGACGGCATACACACCGTCAGATCAAACTTCACGAAACATTAACCGTCAGATCAAACATGTGAGAGCGTCCCTCAAATATTTCAAAAAACTCCGATCCCCGCGGCCTTCCCCTTCCCCTTCCCCTTCATTTTTCAGAAAAAACAACAAACTCAACGTTACAGTAAAACTTCCGCTTCATTTCTGATTTCTGTGTGTAAAAATGTCAAGTCGCCATGAAAAAGGCGTCAACGTTCAGGTCCTTCTTCGTTGCAGGTATCGTGAAATCGTGAACTGAATCCGCTTTGAATTTTTGAATTTGTTTTTGTAGAAACTAGAAACTGTTCGTTAGGGTTTACGTTTGGTGCAATTTGAGTTTTTGTAAATTAGACATCTGATTGAGATCCTGTGACGATAATCTGATTCGGTTTGGTGTTAATTAGGCCGTTTAGTGATGATGAGTTGAGGAGCAACGCGCCACATGTGGTAACGTGTAATGACCAGCAGAGAGAAGTCGCTGTTTCGCAGAATATTGCGGGGAAGCAAATCGATAGGGTTTTCACGTTTGATAAGGTACCTGATTTACTTAAATCGATATATGTTTGTTATTAATTTTCCTTTGATTTGAGGGATTTGGTACTCCGAGTCTCCGTCACAGATTTTGAATGCAATTTAAGTTTGTTAGTGGAGGATGTTTACATTTAGGGTTTGTTGTTTCACATTCATGGTCTTGATGATGCATTGACTGTTTTGCCATCATTTTAATCATAAATCAGCTTAATTATAGTTCCTCTAGTGTATCAGTTGTTAATGGTATGGTGATGTGAAATTAACAATCGATTCGTAGCATTCTAGACGAAGTAGTTTCATTTTATAAGTACTGATAACTCTTTGTACTTTGTTAGTTCAATTCATGTATGATTTTGGGTTTCGGGTCGCTTATCAGGTCCACTCTCTGGGTGCTAGGTGAGCTTTCAGGTTTAGATCCACTAGATACAAGAAAGTAGCAAGCTTTCAAAATCCCATGCTGCAATGCAGTTTTTAGTATTCAGCTATTATTATTTTTTGCACGCAGGTTTTTGGACCTGCTTCTCGTCAAAAAGATCTATATGAGCAAGCAGTAATTCCTATTGTGAATGAAGTTTTGGAAGGATTTAATTGTACTATTTTTGCTTACGGACAGACAGGAACGGGGAAAACTTACACCATGGAGGGTGAATGTAAGAGGTCAAAGGTAGTATGTCACATTTGTATGAAAATATGAATTCAATATTGTAGTTTATTTCATTATATCCTTGTCATTAGTAACTGATATTCTATGGTTGATCCATTAACAGAGTGGGCCAAAAGGAGAGTTGCCTTCTGGAGCAGGAGTAATCCCTAGAGCTGTGAAACAAATATTTGATACTCTAGAGCACCAAAATGCTGAGTATAGTGTTAAAGTAACTTTCTTGGAGCTATATAATGAGGAGATCACTGATTTACTTGCTCCTGAAGAAATCTCAAGAGTCGCTGAAGAAAAACAGAAAAAGCTTTTGCCACTTATGGAAGATGGTAAAGGAGGGGTTCTTGTAAAAGGATTAGAAGAAGAGATTGTGACGAGTGCTAGTGAAATTTTTACTTTACTGGAAAGGGGCTCTGCCAAACGTAAAACTGCAGAAACCTTGTTAAACAAGCAATCAAGGTCTTGAGTTATTCTGTGTTGTGTTGTGTTTACTGTTAATGTGAAAAACTTATTGATCTTCTTTAATAATTGCTTGTTTTTCAGTCGGTCACATTCTCTGTTTTCTATAACTATACACATTAAAGAGGCCAACCCAGAAGGTGAAGAACTGATAAAATGTGGCAAACTGAATCTGGTTGACTTAGCTGGTTCTGAAAATATTTGTCGATCTGGAGCTAGGGAGGTAATTTATTCACCTAGTTTTTATTAAAAGCCATTTTTATTGCACTTGTGAACCTGCAGGTAATGTTAATTTTGTTTCTTATTATATTATTTTCCCCTCAACTGTATAATTTTCATATGCTCAGGGTCGTGCAAGAGAAGCAGGTGAAATAAACAAAAGTTTACTTACTCTAGGACGAGTAATAACGGCTCTAGTGGAGCATCTTGGGCACATCCCGTATAGGTGGTTCCATGCAGTGTCTCGGCTTTCCAGCAGGTGGTAAGTGCGGTGGAATGTTGCTATGGGAAGTTTGATATTAGTCGTCTTGTTGAAGAGTTTATTTAGTGTAGGTTTACAAGATAGTTTGTTTTAAAAATTAACTAAATGTGAGAAGTTGTGTTTTTAGCAACTCCCCTTTTTAGCTTTTCAAGATTTTGGTATGGGGTTAAGTGATCATGTGTTGGTGCTATTTTTAAACTTTTATAATACAAGATCTCTTTCTCTATATTTTGTCTTTATATTTTGAAGTTTGTGTAACTCTAATTTCACCACTCGAACCACTAGTGATAAATATATGGTTCCAGTGGTGTCTTCTTCTTTTCTCGTTTTAAACACTTAAGAAATCATTTACGTGTATGAGTTAAAATCTTAAATTTTCTATAATAGCGCGAGGATAATGTAATAGATCGAACCGTGTAACAAATTAGTTATCTATATAAAAGGGGCTTTGTTTTCTTGGTTTTCTTGTTTATAATTTATGAACTTTTTTATAGAAGGTACCAACCTCATAAACAAAGCATTCATGTGTTAGTTTTGAGTCTTTTGATTGATTGCAAAAGTAGGTATATTTGTCTCTTAATTTACGTTAAGAGCCGATATATATTAGTTGGCTCTTCATGTAGCCTTGTCTTTTTCTTCAACTTGGTTGGTCATGAAACTTACAACCTTTATTGCATGATGTACAACTTACTGAAGCAAGCATGATTATTATAAATTTAGAAACCATATCTTTGATTTATATATGTATATTTGGTTAATTACTTGCATGATAGTACTCTTGATAAGGGGTCACTTTCTCACTTGTTTTCACCACAAGAAACTTCTTAATCTTCACCAAAGATTGCATCCATTCTAAGGAACATATCATAAACTTTAGAAATTTTCTACACAAATGATCTTGAAATAACAAAATGGTTTTGTTAACCTTGAAAACACATAAAGTTACCATCTTATAGTTGTGTGTTTTCCCGCTCTTTTAACACCCTATTTATGGGGTAAAATGGTAAATCATCTTTGGTTAATTTGCATACACTAGATTTGCTACTTGAGCATACTCGTAAGGATAACACGGATGTACAAAACCATTACATTGTTATAATGCTCGTAAAGAAAACGAAAATACAAAACACTAAATAATAACGCTAAAATTAAAAGACAAACACTAAAAAACGAACTAGGATATATTAAAATTAATCTAGCAATATAGTTAATAAAATTTTAATACTAATTAACATGAGTAAAAAAACTCAAATACAATAATAAAGTAATATGCATGAATATATATATATATATATATATATATATATATATATATATAAGGATAGATATATAGAATAAGGATAAAATGAAAAACTTTTTCGAGTTTGGAAAACCGTGAAAACCTAGCTAAAAATTTTGTTTTTTGTTCCGATTTTTTATGGTGATTTTTAAAGTTAAAAAAAACTCCTTTATGCAAAAATGTAAAAAAAAAACGCCTAACTGATACACATGTAACATCGGTTATAAATTAATTTTTTTTTTAATTACTAGGCTTTTTTTTTTACTTTTTTGCATAAAGAGTTTTTTTTTACTTAGAAAGTCACCATAAAAAAATCGGAATAAAAAACGAATTTTTTAGCTTGGTTTTCACGGTTTTCCAAATTCGAAGAGGTTTTCATTATATCTCTCCCCTAGATATATATATATATATATATATATATATATATATATATATAATATAAGGATAGATATAATATATAATTAATATATATATATAATATAGAGAAAGGATAAAATGAAAACCCACTTGAGTTGGAAAAACCATGAAAACTTTTCAAAAAACGGGTAAAAAATTCGTTTTTTTTTCTAAATTTTTTTATGGTGGTTCTCTATGTTATAGAGCTCCCATTTATTGAAAAAAAATCAAAAAAACGCCTACTCGATTTTTTTAAAAAAATTCTCAAAAAATCGTTTTTTTGCATATACTTAGTATCTCGGCCAAAACGGGGGTAAAAAATCGTGTTTTTATTTTCATATATTTTTTTTATACATTCTACATCCCATTTTAATACTTTTGGTGAAAAAAAAATCAAAAAAGCGCCTAGGAAATATTTTTATAAAAAATAATTAGTGTTTTATTTACACACGTAAGAAGCGAAATTTACATATGTAACTGGGCTTTTTTCACGTATGTAACGTGAAAAATTCCAGATTTTGGAAACTTTTTTTAAAAAAAACCCCTAGGCGGTTTTTTGATTTTTTTTCACCATGGAGATCGATATAAGGCAAAGAATCACTAAAAAAATTAAAAAAAAAAAAACTTTTTGGCCTCGTTTTTGAAGAGTTTCCATGGTTTTTCCAACTCAAGTGGGTTTTCAATATATCTTTACCCATAATATAATATAAGGATAGATATAATATATAATTAATATATTCAACAAAAATTCAACAAAGACCCTCTACACTCTGAGATAGTGTTTGGTATGCAGGAACGAAGGGTTGAATGAAATGGGTCATTATATCAAAAGAATAAATGACATGTTTGGTTGCACTTTCAAATATAATAGACCATTATATAAGGGTTGCAATTCCTTCCATTTTTTTAGTGATTTTCATGATTCAATGGGAGATGAGTGTTTTTTCGATTCCTTCAAGTTCAAGTAATAGAATGAAAATCTTTATTCAAATTTTTTTTTTAATTTTTATGAAAAAACGAAATAAAAATAAACATTAAGAATTAAAAATAAAAATGTACAAAACATGTGAAAATAAAAACAAATAAAAAATAATAATAAAATGGATATAAAATAAAATAAAAACAAAATGTAATAAAAAATAAAAGTAAAATAGAAAAGAATAAAAAAATAAAATAAATTAATAAACAGTTGGAAATTAAAAACAAAATTAATAAAAAAATAGGAAAATATAAATATAAAACAGATATATTAATTTCAAATAAAAATGCTGGTAAAATTGTATTCGATTACATTTTTACTAATTGTAAAAAAACACGAAACAATGGTAACCAAACAGGACGATGAAATGGTAATGATCAATTTTATAATTTTAACATCTCTTAGGCAGACTTAGAGGTGCAAATCTCAAACCAGTTTGGCCGAACCGAAGCGGTTTCAAACCGGAACCGAAACTGGTCGAAACCGGTTTCGACCAAACCGGTTCCCAAACCGCTCAAACCGAACCGGTTTGGACCGGTTTCCCTTCCTCAATGGAGGAACCGGTAGTGAAACGGGTTTCAAACCGGTTCCTCCACTTAAAGCATATAGCCGTTATATATGGGACATTGAGCCGTTAGGACCGGTTTTGTGACTGTTTTCTAGTTGTTGGAGGCTTAGTTTAAGCAATTTTGACCCTCCTCTTTGCTATATATAGTCTCATTATCCCATACAAACATTACACCACTTCTCAAATTCTCAAAAACACTCAAACATACTAATTCTTTCACTCAAGATGGCAAGTTCTTTGAACCTATATTGCAAAGCGAAGAAGAACCTAGCTACGTCGGCGACGGTAATGAGTTAAACTCGAAATTATCTATAGTTGTAACGTTTTAAGTTTGGACAAGTTGTGATTATAATGTTTTAAGTTAAAATTCAATAACAAATATGTTTTTTAAGTTATATAATTTCTAAAAAAAAGGAAAAAAATTAACTGGCCGAACCGGTTTTAAACACAAACCGGTTTCGGTTCCAACCCGAACCGGTTTGATCGGTTTCTATTTTCAGCCACCCGTTTCGGTTCTTAAACCGAATCGGTTTCACCCCAGCTCGGCTTCACCCCCAACCGTTTTTGACTCAAACCGGTTTAGAAACCGGTTCGGTTTGGATTTCAAATCGGTTTCGGTTTCAACCCGAACCAGTTTGATCGGTTCCTATTTTCAGCCACCGGTATTGGTTCTTAAACCGAACCGGTTTAACCCCAGCCCGGTTTTGACCCAAACCGGTTTAGAAACCGGTTCGGTTTGGATTTCAAATCTATTTTTGCACCTCTAGGCAGACTTGCTCCTCTTTTGGGCCTCACGAACTGGACCTGGGTACTCTCCTTGGGCTTCTGAGCTTGGGTTAATGCTTGGGCTAGCACAATCACAATCACAATTCACAAGGAACGATAATAGCAACTAAAAACATAAAATAACAAAAAAAATTAAATTCTAAAATAACCCCGGCGGTCTGAGGGCATTCTCGTCAACTCATCGCCTCGATCCAGATCTTGGCGGTCATACACACCGTCAGATCAAACTTCACGCAACATTAACCGTCAGATCAAACATGTGAGAGCGTCCCTCAAATATTTCAAAAAACTCCGATCCCCGCGGCCTTCCCCTTCCCCTTCCCCTTCATTTTTCAGAAAAACAACAAACTCAACGTTACAGTAAAACTTCCGCTTCATTTCTGATTTCTGTGTGTAAAAATGTCAAGTCGCCATGAAAAAGGCGTCAACGTTCAGGTCCTTCTTCGTTGCAGGTATCGTGAAATCGTGAACTGAATCCGCTTTGAATTTTTGAATTTGTTTTTGTAGAAACTAGAAACTGTTCGTTAGGGTTTACGTTTGTTGCAATTTGAATTTTTGTAAATTAGACATCTGATTGAGATCCTGTGACGATAATCTGATTCGGTTTGGTGTTAATTAGGCCGTTTAGTGATGATGAGTTGAGGAGCAACGCGCCACATGTGGTAACGTGTAATGACCAGCAGAGAGAAGTCGCTGTTTCGCAGAATATTGCGGGGAAGCAAATCGATAGGGTTTTCACGTTTGATAAGGTACCTGATTTACTTAAATCGATATATGTTTGTTATTGATTTTCCTTTGATTTGAGGGATTTGGTACTCCGAGTCTCCGTCACAGATTTTGATTGCAATTTAAGTTTGTTAGTGGAGGATGTTTACATTTAGGGTTTGTTGTTTCACATTCATGGTCTTGATGATGCATTGACTGTTTTGCCATCATTTTAATCATAAATCAGCTTAATTATAGTTCCGATAGTGTATCAGTTGTTAATGGTATGGTGATGTGAAATTAACAATCGATTCGAGCATTTAGACGTAACTCTTTGTACTTTGTTAGTTCAATTCATGTATGATTTTGGGTTTCGGGTTGCTTATCAGGTCCACTCACTGGGTGCTAGGTGAGCTTTCAGGTTTAGATCCACTAGATACAAGAAAGTAGCAAGCTTTCAGAATCCCATGCTGCAATGCAGTTTTTAGTATTCAGCTATTATTATTTTTTGCACGCAGGTTTTTGGACCTGCTTCTCGTCAAAAGGATCTATATGAGCAAGCAGTAATTCCTATTGTGAATGAAGTTTTGGAAGGATTTAATTGTACTATTTTTGCTTACGGACAGACAGGAACGGGGAAAACTTACACCATGGAGGGTGAATGTAAGAGGTCAAAGGTAGTATACTAGTATGTCACATATGTATGAAAATATGAATTCAATATTGTAGTTTATTTCATTATATCCTTGTCATTAGTAACTGATATTCTATGGTTGATCCATTAACAGAGTGGGCCAAAAGGAGAGTTGCCTTCTGGAGCAGGAGTAATCCCAAGAGCTGTGAAACAAATATTTGATACTCTGGAGCACCAAAATGCTGAGTATAGTGTTAAAGTAACTTTCTTGGAGCTATATAATGAGGAGATCACTGATTTACTTGCTCCTGAAGAAATCTCGAGAGTCGCTGAAGAAAAACAGAAAAAGCTTTTGCCACTTATGGAAGATGGTAAAGGAGGGGTTCTTGTAAAAGGATTAGAAGAAGAGATTGTGACGAGTGCTAGTGAAATTTTTACTTTACTGGAAAGGGGCTCTGCCAAACGTAAAACTGCAGAAACTTTGTTAAACAAGCAATCAAGGTCTTGAGTTATTCTTTATTGTGTTTACTGTTAATGTGACAAACTTATTGATCTTCTTTCATAATTGCTTGTTTTTCAGTCGGTCACATTCTTTGTTTTCTATAACTATACACATCAAAGAGGCAAACCCAGAAGGTGAAGAACTGATAAAATGTGGCAAATTGAATCTGGTTGACTTAGCTGGTTCTGAAAATATTTGTCGATCTGGAGCTAGGGAGGTAAATTATTCACCGGGTTTTTATGAATAATCAAGATTGTTAAAATCTATTTTTATTGCACCTGTGAACTTTCAGGTTATGCTAATTTTGCTTCTTATTATATCTTTTTCCCCTCAACTGTATAACTTTCATATGCTCAGGGCCGTGCAAGAGAAGCGGGTGAAATAAACAAAAGTTTACTTACTCTAGGACGAGTAATAACTGCTCTAGTGGAGCATCTTGGGCACATCCCGTACAGGTTTGGATGGACTCGTAAAGTTGTTATTCGTTTATCATTCTCAGTTGCTAACTTTTTTTAGAATTAAGTAAAACATTAATGTTACTCTTTATAAAGGGCACCGTCAAATTCTAATTTTTGGATTTATGTAATCTAGGGATAGTAAACTAACCCGTCTACTGCGTGATTCACTGGGTGGACGGACCAAAACATGTATTATTGCTACGGTGTCTCCTGCTGTCCATTGTCTTGAAGAGACTTTGAGCACACTGGACTATGCTCACAGGGCTAAAAATATCAGGAATAAACCTGAGGTTAGTCTCTACTCTTACATAGGTTGACCAAATTACTGCTGATTTAGTTTAAACCCTTTAGTTCTATTCTATTTTTAACACATAATGAGTTTAGAGAGAAATGTTTTCATTTTTATGCATTAATTATTTCATTGTTATTGGTTTAATTGGCTAACCAAGTAGCCAGGGTGGTGTTCAATTTTTATGAAATAAGATAGCCTTGTTTTGCCAAGTAAATCGTGTTTCTTTTGTGCTCTACTGAATATTATATTAAAAGATCTAAATTTAACAAGTTATGTTATAAAGTTTGTACAATGTAATCCTTTTGCTAAGTTTAATAGTTCCCTCTTGGCTTCTCTTTTAGGTAAATCAGAAGATGATGAAAACAACTCTTATCAAAGATCTTTATGGTGAAATTGAAAGGCTCAAAGCTGGTAAAGCAAATGCCCCCTTTTACAATGCAAAAAATGGATAAAAAAGAATCATCTAGGCATAAAAAGTTAGTTTTTCTATTTATTCTATTTGCAGAGGTTTATGCAACACGTGAGAAAAATGGTGTTTATATACCAAAAGAGCGATACTATCAAGAGGAGTTGGATCGCAAGGTACTGAATAGTTTTTCAGCCTCCACTTTGTATCTTTGGTGGTTTATTTAATCATGTTTCCTTCTTTTAGAGTTTGAATTAAATTGGTGCATATATATGATTTTAGTATTCTATTTTGTGTAGTCAATGGCAGACCGGATTGAGCAAATGGAAGTTAAGATAGAAAACCAACAAAAGGTATTTTATATATGTCAATGCATTTGTTAACGCCAAGACAAATGTTCACTTGTTACTCTCTTTCAACAGGAATTTGTAGAGTTGCAAACTAATTTTAATGCCCGTGTCCAAGAGTGCTCTGATTTGATTGAGAAGCTTGATTCTACCCAGGTACATGAAATGCATTTGAACTTCGTATATTATCATATAACTCTCATCATTTACTCTATTTCTGTTATCTATATTCTATATTTTGTAGAGCAATCTGGATCAAACTCGCAAGGAGCTGTCCAGTGCTCAGGAAGAAGCAAAAAAATGTCGATATGCTATCAAGGAGCGGGATTTTATCATACGTGAACAGAAAAAAGCAGGTATATGTGGTTGATTTTAGATGTTAAAGTTAATGATTTTTACAAGTCATGTATATATATATACGCACAAACACTAACAAATTGTAAACAGAAAATGCACTGGCTAATCAAGCGTGTGTTCTGCGGTCTGAATTGGAACGATCCCTTAAGGACAATGGTTCTTTGTTAATGAAGATTGGTAGGCATTCTATTCTCTCCAACCTTTTTACTAGACAGTGGGTTGATTTGGGTAGTTTACTTTTGTGGTATGTGTTTAACGGGTCAAACAAAATTTATATCAGGAACAGGTCTACTGGTTCAATCAGGTTGAAAGTCGCCTAACGTCTACTTTTAATACACACACCCCTTTAATTCTTGTATTCAAGTATTTAGATTATTATTGCTTTAACTTTGTTTTTGCAATCATAATTAATTAGGTAACACCTTAACTGTCTATACTTGTAAAAATGGGCAAAAAGTGTCGTAGGGTGGATCTGTTTTGAATAAGTTTGAGTCTGAGCTAGATTAATTGTCTACTGTTTCTTGAATTATTTGCAGCAAGAGAAGAGAAAATGAATGCTGGTAACAGATCTGTTGTGAATAAATTTGAGTCTGAGCTCAAAGGAGATGTTAAATCTCTTTGCAACACGGTTGCTACATCAATGTTTCAACAAAATGAACAACTTCAATGCATTGAGAAATTTTGTCACACTTTCATTAACCTTAACGATAAGGTACTGTCTCTGTTTCACCATTCTGATTTGATTGTTTATACATGCTTGTTTTTCATCATTACAAAATTTATTTATTCTTTACATGGTTATGGTTTTAGGCTATGATTAACTTGAAAAAGAAAATTGGTGCTTCGAGAGCATTGTATGTTTCTCACATTGAGGAACTTCAAAATGTTGTACTTCTGCACAAAGCAAACTCTAATGCAAACTTAGAGGAGGTTAAATCTTTGGTTACTACAAATGCTTGTTCGGTTGAAGAAGTAAGTACAAAAAGTATTGAATTCGTAATAATATTTAATACACATGAGAAGTGTAAATATTTACTATTTTTTTCTTAATTAGCTACTAGCTGAAGAAGGTGCCAAAGGACTTTCTATTTTTAATGAACTTCAAGGCTCTTTATCAACTCAACAAGGAGAAATGGCACATTTTGCTCGAGAGCTTCGGCAGGTTGGTGTTTATATATTCTGTAAAAGGTAGCAATATGGGCGGGCTGAGTGGCTTGGGTAACAAGTAGATGTTGACCTTGTTACCAAGTAAATGGGTTGAAATTAAGGTGTAGTTTCAGAATTCAGCTGATCTTTATGTAAATCTTTTACTAATGTCATGACATGGTTTCTAAGTGTAATTATTAATTTTCACATAATTTCTAATAATAGGAGAGACATAAAAAAATCCTATGCATATTTTCTTCTCGTTTCTTGCCTTCTATACCGCCAAAAAGTAAATAATCCCCTAATACTTTATTTTTTTGCTTGGATCTTGAATTTTCAGAGATTTAGTGTTAGTGTTGGACATACAACAGATGTATCCAAATTCATTCTTGAATTCTTTAATAAGCTGATGGAAGAATCAAAAGAGATAGGAAGTCATGCCATTCAAGTCGACGAGATACAAACAAAGAACATTGATGAATTTAAAAAGGCATACGAGGAACATTCAAAATCTGATGCGCAAAAACTTATTGCAGATGTTACAAGTTTGGTCTCAAGCCATATGTCTCAACAAAAGGAGATGGTTCGTTTTTCTTGATGCCTTATTCTTCTCATCTCTTTGAATCCAAGAATAGCTAATGGTTATGGTCATGAGTGTGCAGGTGGATACTCGGCTAGCAAAGATCAGAGAACTTGCTGCATCAAGCAAGAAAGTTTTGGAACAACATGTGTCATCTTTTGACAGGATCACATCAGGTGCTAAAAGAAAATGGCAAGATTTTTACACGCAATCAGAAAATGATGCAAAGGAGAATGCAGATTATGCTGCTGCAAAACACTGCCGTTTTGAGTCGTTGCTAAAAAAATGGTAAGGAAAAATGGTATTGAATTCTTCCTTGGTCAATTATTTATTGTTCCATATCTAATTTGTGCCTCTTTCTTCCAGTGTTGATGCTACTGAATCTGCTCTATACCATTCTAAAACCACAAATGATACTGTGATTGAAAGGGGTAAACAACATGTCACAGAAGTGGACACCCTTATCAGGTTAGTTATCTTAATTAATGTTAACTTCATGGTCCTGCACTTTTTCTAACATTATTATTATTATTATTATTATTATTATTATTATTATTATTATTCATAATATGGTGAAATAAATAATGGTAAATACAATATTGAATGCTGCAGGAGTGCGATAGATGGTAATGATCAACATGAATGTAAGATTAATTCTTTAAGGCAGATCGCTGAAGACAATGTGTTGAAGACTAGTGAAGATTTATCAAAGTACACAGACAGTAAGTTTTTGTGAAACATGTGTATTTTTAAGCCTCCGTCTTTTTTTCTTATATTTCTGTAATTATGATATTTGTGATTCGGATATTCTTTAGGTACATCAGAACAAGAGAGAGAAGTTATATCTGCAATACAGGAAACAACAAAATCTCACACAAAAAATCTTGAGAGCCTACATGAAGATTATGCAAGACACTCTTCTCTAATAGAGCAGAAAGCTCATGATACATTCCACCAGAAATACATGGTAATCGGTTGGTCTGGGTTGACCCACAAACTTTATTTTTTCCCGTTTAAGAAAATTGATTCACTATTTTAAGTTTTTATATATAATTTAGTTGTTAATTGTATCTCTTGTCATCCAGGATTATGAGCCATCAGGAAACACTCCTACAAGAAGCGATACCGTTGTTCCGAGTAAAGTGTGCATAGAATCACTTAAAGCAATGCCAATGGAGAGTTTATCAGAAGAATTCAGAGAAAACCATTCTTTTGAATCATTCAAAGGGAACGAACTAAAGACCTGTTCCACTCCACGCCCACCGTTGACACAAATCAACTAAAAATGCTGTTGTTTGAAAGGTAAACTTCATGTACAGAATCCTGTTTTGTACTTGTTGTATGTATCAAATCAGAACAAATCCCTGCTTGGGATTAATGACAACCAAAGGTGGTAGAGGTCTTTTTGCAATGTTGTTTTTTTATATTTCCCCCACCCCACATTTTAGTCACATTGTAGCTATGTTAACTGATGTAGGGATTTTTGTTCATTTGAAAGAGAAAAACAAATGATCCTGATTGGATATGCAAAAGTTTGATGTTTTTTTATGATGAGATTGCGTAAAGTTAACTTTTTAACTCGGTGTGTTTTTTAGATCTTTTATGACTGGATGTTTTACTAATAACAGTAGATGTTGATGATTGCTTTTGTTTTTAAGTGGTTACTATAATAGCTCATCTACTCCTTTTATCATGCATTTCTTGAATCTTGATGTTTAATATGTATTTCTCAAAGCAGATTTTTAGTAAAAAACAATGTGTTTTTTTAGTATTTCACAAATCTTTCTTGACTTCTCCCATTGGTTTCATTCTATCTTTTATGTGGATTAGTGTAGGAAATGTTCTAAGGTTCTACAAACACTTTTTTGTCTGCCAGAGTTCTAAACTGTGATACTTTAATAGAAAAAACTTTAATGTAGACATTAACCAATTCTAATATTCTTGTTTAATTGAATTTACATCTTGAGAATCTTGCATTGGTTATCTATGCTCAATTGCTCATTGCATATTAGTTGTGTATAAAATAAGATATGTGAGGAAATAAAACCAGAGTTTCTAAGAGATCTCAGAAAAAATATAGAAAGATCTTAATGTTCCTTTCACGATGTACACTTTTTGAATTTTGTAGAAATTTCTTTTTAGATATCTAAAATAGAAGATTTCTAGATTATATTTTTTATCCATTAGATTCAATAGATCTGAGCATCAGTTTATATGGTGAATGTCTATATAAGAAGAGAGACTTCCATCCACCTCCATCTTAAGCCTAAAAAATATAAGCAATTTAAACTAACAAGTGATTTTCAATGATGTTTTTAACATCCTCAAGAACTGAATTATGGATGAAATGTACCTTGTATATTTCTATCAGATTATTTTCCTATTGGTGTAAATAATAAAAGAGAGACATCTTTTAAAAAATACAACTTATTATAAATTAATAAAGTCATTCGCAATAGTTAGTGAGTGAGAGCTCTTATTCTTTTTAATACACATCATTTTGTTTTTTTTAGAACATTGTTTAGTAAATTAATATATAATGTAAAGATAATATTAATAAAAATACTTAAACAATAACATATAAAACCTTCACTTGAAAATAAGTTACTATCACTTGAAAAAAAAAATATTTTGTACTCCACATCACCCCTTGAAACTCGTAAATATGCTAAACTAAATCCGCACGTAAACTGTTATACGTTTGTCAATTACGTAACGTCCGATTATTAGATGTTTTTGTTACTCATCAATTTCTTCAATAATAAAAAACCACTATGCTTCTTTGGATGATGATGTAGGTCCGAAAAGTATTAAAAAATTTGAAGAAATTGGAAGTGATTAGAAAGTAATATAAAAAAATATAAAGTTTAAGTGGGTATTTATAGTTTAAAGATTGTAATGGTTAGAAATTAAATTCACTTCCTTCTCATTCCTTCTCATGCTCTATCTCACGAAGCCCATCACCCATCGGTGTGTTATGAGCTAAGAATTATTTTATAACGTCAACATGTTTTATTTTATTTTATTTGATAAATGAATTATTTTATAACATTTACAATTTATATTTTATTAAAAAAAACATACAATGGTTATAAAAATGTATACATAATAAATCAAATGTATGTTAAGCAATATATCCTCCCTATATAATAGTATGTGGATAAACATATGATTTCGATTGCCTTAAAATAGAAATGGAAAATAATTATACTTTGAAATTGTAAACCCAATCTAAATCTCTCATCCATTAATTTGAGAAAAATAAGATCGTGAAATAGTAAACCCATGGCGATTTTTTCTCAACAAGTACCTCTAAAACCTCAAACTTCAAATCGTCTTTGTTACTTCCTTCTCTCAACAAATACCTCTAAAACCTCAAATTTCATATCTCTTTGTCACTTCCTTTCCTTTTAGTGTTTTGTTCTACCCTCTACCTAAAAAAAAATTGTGTTCCGCAATGTGTGGACTTACAAGGTTTGTATGGGTTTTGGCGTTATTAATATGTTTGAAAAATGGGAGAGATGGAGGCGTCATGGCGCTTGAGAGTAATTACCAAACCCAAACTCGTAATCATGTAAGGGTAAAGCAGGTTTACCGAACCGGTTATCACTTTCAACCTAAGAAAAACTGGATTAACGGTATGTTTTCATCGTCATTTCACTCAACGTGTATTCATGACTAGTTATAATTTATAGATGATCTTTATTGTAGTACACTCTATAGGTGTGCTTTTGTTATTTATCATAGAAAAATTTTAGCTTCGGTAATAAAAATAAAAATATTATGTTGAATCTGACAAGTGGGTCTCCTGTCAAGAAAATGATGAAACTTGACTCGAGTCGTATCCTAGAAAACATGCGACTCAACTTCTACACGAAAGTTCACAAACATAATAAGAATTTGCTAAAACACACGAGTGACTCTTTTCTTATTAATAACTTAGAAAGTTTACAATTAATGATACACGATACCAAAACCCTAAATCATGTATTTATACTACAACTATGCTTTGCTATATAAACAATCATACTAATAAATAAAGAGTGGAACCGACTCACCACAACCATCCGACTGCATCTCATGCAAGGGGGAAGCTTAGTACAGTTTCATGGGCGATGACCCCTGCGGCTTTTTGGTTAAGTAGTGTTTATTTTCGTGATTTTTTCTTTGAAAATTTTATATTTTTTGAGTATGGCCCCTTTGGTTTACGATACCATTTTGATTTTTGTTGAAGCTAGCTTTACCACTGATCTCATGTGTCCACAGCCGCATGTCATGCTTTGCCGAGCCATCGTTTTGCTGTGTCATGAAAATGTCTACTTTCAATACTCCCTCTTAACACTTACTTCCATCATTCCAATGTCTTTACAAAACTTAAGCTTCTCGCTCGGCCCTCATTCTCGAGCCACTTGATGTGTAAAACTCTCTCTCAAACACCAATATAACAATCAATTGAATATTGCTATCTATACTATATTATAATAATTATAAAAGGATAAACTTTTCTTTTACTTTTAAAATAGGAGTTTAAAGGTGTATAACAGGTAAACATACGATTAAAATTACCTTTTAATAAAAAATAAAAATTTAAACAATCAATTTAATAATAATTGAAGTTTTATTAAATTATATATGAAAAGTAAAAAATAAGTAAATACAAAAATTATATTTCAATTATTAAAACAAATATCGTATTATAAATTATTGCTACCCAAGTAGCCATGTAGGTTTTTGATTTTTTTAGTTAAAAGTTAAATACCTTTATAGCAACTTGAATACAGAAATTAGAGCAAGTGAACTAATAATAAGAATTACGGTGTTTTTTACTTAATTTAATTTAGAAATAAAATAACTCTCGTTCAATATTAGTAATATTCACTAAATTTATATTAAGGGCAGCAAAAATATATCGAACGAATTGAACTTTGTATTCTGTTGGGTATTTATTAATTACTTTTATACGTATTTTAATTAACGACCTTTTCATTTTTTTTTTGCATGATACCATTGTGGGCACAAACATATTATATCTACATAGATCCAACTGGTAAGATTTTTCTTTGAAATCTTGTTAAACATTTAAATTATTTACATATATATCTAATAATAAATGAATTTAAACAGGACCAATGTATTACAAAGGATATTATCATTTGTTCTATCAATATAATCCTAAGGGTGCGGTATGGGGAAACATTGTGTGGGCTCATTCGGTATCAAAGGATATGATTAACTGGATACATCTTGAACCTGCAATTGTGCCATCGAAACCTTACGACAAATATGGTTGTTGGTCTGGATCTGCTACAATCTTACCGGGTGATAAACCAGTGATCCTTTACACAGGGATTGTTGACCCAAAACCCGCACCTGGTCATCAAGTCCAAGTGTACGCCATACCCGCAAACTACTCAGACCCCTACCTAAGAGAATGGATTAAGCCTGATGACAACCCTTTCCTAAAGCCCACAAGTGAGAACATTTCGGCTTTTCGTGATCCCACAACTGCTTGGTACAACAATGGTCATTGGAAAATTATCATTGGTAGTAGGCACCACCATAGAGGAATAGCTTATTTATATCGGAGTCGGGATTTTGTTACATGGGTCAAGGCAAAACACCCATTTCACTCTAAACGCGATACAGGTATGTGGGAATGTCCTGACTTTTATCCGGTAGCATGTAAAGGAACAAACGGGTTAGACACATCAACATTGGGTAAGGGAGTCAAGCATGTTCTCAAGAATAGCCTTGAAGTGACTAGGTACGAATATTACACCATCGGGAGGTATAACCTCGTTAAAGATAAATACATTCCATATAATACAACCGAAGACGGTTGGGGAGGATTAAGATATGATTATGGAAACTTTTTTGGATCTAAGTCGTTCTATGACCCGAGCACAAAGAGGAGGATCGTTTGGTCTTGGGCTAACGAGTCAAGCACCGCAACTGAAAATATTAAAAAGGGATGGGCTGGAATTCAGGTAACTTATAACTATTGGACTATATTATCATATTAGGGTTTATTAATATGAACCCATGATATTAGCGTTTATTAATATGTACCCATGGTCGAGTTAGGTTTGGAACATAATTTCTTGAACTTTTAAATGTCAAATTTGATTCATAGTCTGTTGTATGTAGTTGATTCCGCGAAAGGTTTGGTTGGACAAAAGTGGATATATGCTGCTACAATGGCCAATTTCTGAATTGGAAAACTTAAGGCGTAAAAAGGTGGAGTTAAAGAAGATGACACTTAACAAAGGGGATATCGTTGAGGTCAAGGGAGTAACTGCGGTCCAGGTTTGTATTTTAACAATATTACATAATATAGAATATATAAAATTTACCCTCGTTAACATGTTTACTTAATTGATTTGCTATGAATATAGGCGGATATTGAGGTTACATTCACATTTTCAAGTTTGGAAAAGGCTGAATTGTATGATGAAAAATGGGCCAAGTTTCCACAACATGATCTTGGTAAAAGTATATGCGGGGTTAGGGGTGCAACGGTGCAAGGTGGGCTCGGGCCATTCGGTCTCATGACCCTAGCTTCACACGACCTTAAAGAGTACACCCCTGTCTTTTTTAGAGTGTTTAAAACTATCAACGAAAAATATAAAGTTCTCTTATGTTCTGACGCCACTCCGTAAGCTCCTATCTCTCTAAATATCAATGGAAATATACACAGTTTTCTTGAATCATGTTAAATAATATCAAATTTTTGACTGTTACAGTTCTTCATTACTGAACCCGAATGAATACAAACCATCATTTGGAGGCTTTGTGGATGTTGACTTAGCAGAAAAGAAACTTTCACTCAGAAGTTTGATTGATCATTCGGTCGTAGAAAGCTTCGCAGAAAGAGGAAAGACGGTTATTACATCAAGGGTGTACCCAACACTAGCTATTAATTCTAATGCTCATTTGCATGTATTTAACAATGGATACGAGCCTATAACCATAAAAAAGTTGAACGCGTGGTCTATGAAAACGGCTAGTATGACTTAAATCTTACCCCTTTCGTAAAAACGTGCAATAAAAAGGTTGCTAGTTGTTTTGAGGTTCATGTTTTCAATTTTAGGTATTGATGAGAAATAGAAATGTATTGATTTTGAAATTTGTTATAGTTTATTATATTATGGCTATCATGTTTAAAATTCGAGTGTTTCATTCTTTCATGCAATTAGTATTACATGAATTACCTTGTAAAATCCTTTTATATTTCATAAAATCCAACTAGATGTGTTTATTACCGGTTTGACAAAAAAATTAGACCGGACCACTACCTACGATTTTAGAAAGCACCAAACAAAACTTTTTTTTTCTCACCAACGAGCAATTGTCTCAATGGTATTTGAGATAGGGTTGAGTTTCTGACTGTGAGTGATCAGAGGTTCAATCCTCACAGCGGGTTTTCTGGTAGTGGATTAGTTTTCCCCTGAACTGGTGTCCTGGTTGAGTGCGAGACTGATGTACGAGCTTTCTCATATTGGACGTGTCAGTCACTGTCACCCCAGGATTAGAGATGATCGGGTAGGTAGGTAATGACCCCGTCAGTGATCTGAAATCGCCGTTAAAAAAAACTAATTTTTTTCCTTTTAAAATCATTAATTAGTTTTTATTAAAGATTTTTACGTGATAATGATGAATAATGAATATAATACCATATACATAAATACATACTTTAAACAAATTAAAGCAATAATTATTAAATATTAAACAACGAGAAGTGACATGCTTGTTGGCCGTATAGCACCTTTTGTTTTCAATCCTTTCACCCTTTTTTTGGGAATTGACAATATTTGTGACATATAGCACCTTTTGTTTTAAATCCTTTCACCCTTTTTTTTTTGGGAATTGACAATATATTTTTTTTTTCTATTTCCACCACAAAAATTGAATCCTCACCTTTTGGTTTAATAAAATCTTATCTAACATCAAGATACCGATAGAGCAAGCGTCCCTTGATTTTAAACCCTTTCGCCTGTATCCAACAAGTTTATTTTTGAAAAAAATTGTGTAAACTTTTACTTCTGATCTAACGATTGAAAAGAACGTGGGGTGAAAAGTTACATAACCGTCTTATGTATCATAATTAATAAAAAATACAAGTATTTATGTAATTTTTGTACTTCTCTGCTTATTATTGGTTTTGGATTTTGGATTTAACTTCTCTCCTTGTATCAAATAACTAAAATAATGATCAAAATTATGGGTTGAGCTTGCCCTTACCAAGTTTAAACTTTCACAATGTATATGCAACTTCAAACACATCACCAAGTGACATAAAAAATCCGAAAAGGGGAAAAAAGAACCTGACCTTTATGCACCTAAACAACTACCTAAAAGGTGCAAAATTACACCATACAATGCACATTTTTTCCAATACAAGTCCAAAATGACCAAAACGTGTTGGCTTATTTAGGGGAAGGTGAAACAATTCATGAACAGCTACAATTATAATTTGGGGCTTTGGGATGTTGTATTTTATATTTATAGTTCTTTATGCTTAGTGACAGATCATGAAAATTATAAATGTGGAGTCGAAAGTTATGGGACCCGTACATTTTTTTTCGTACCGCTGTCAACAATATTAACGGAGAGTTGGTGTGCAAGTGCTGTAATCACTTCTCACCAATGGTTCATCAAGTGTTGGTTAATATGCCGACATTTTTAGCTTATTTCTGTACCCAATGAACTTGGTAACATTCTAAATTAAGAAGTAAGAAAATCCTACCAGATATACATAACAAGAACTCAAGATATCACTTGCGATTGCTGTTAGTTTTTTTCTTTTGTGGCAACATTATTTAGTTTATAGTTTGTCTGGTTCACAAAATCACTGATCTGACCCAAATCGAATCGAACCAACCGGGACTGAAACACAAGGACTGAGGACCACACGCACTTTATGTGCTCGGTTCCGGAACGGTCCTTTTCAATTCATCGCTTTTCGTAGGTTGCCCAGAGGCTCACCCAGTCATCCCTGGGATAATCATGGTTAAAGAGCGGATCCACATAGACTAAAGTGGCAGATCCACCCCCCTGTGATACACACAGTTGAGGGTAATGCTATTGTTCAGTATTGACCAGAGGTCATGTATACATAAAGTATGTGTACGAATGTACGGGTCGTTAGTATGTATGACCGTATAGTTTCACGACCATCAAGATGGTATAGCTATATATATTAAACCGAAAGTAATTTGACCATTAAATATACTCGGAATGCAGCTTTGGTTTTACCATAACCAAGCTGCATCAGTTCAAGGCAGCCATTAGTCAAATGGGTCAATTCGATGATCATGCTCACTCGCCATTACCATTCCCGTGCAAAGACATGTGGGGCACATGACCTGAATCAATGCATATAGAGTAAAAACAAGAAACCTAAATGAAAAAAAAAAGTCATCAGAGTGAGTTTCATGAATATGATTTTGATTACCTTTCCGGCCCCAGAACAGTTAAGACATCTTCGGGTAGTCGGAGCTCTTAATGGACTATCAGAAGCGTTTAATACAGAAATCGGCTCCACATTTAAGCACACGCCACTAGAAGAACAACGGGGACAGGCCAAGTATCCTGTATTTTGGTATATAAGCATATAATTAAACTGAGGCAGAAATTTGAACCCGTCTACTTATGAACAAGTCGTTGGGTTGTGTTTTATCTCAAGCTGGTCTTATAACTAAACTGGGAGCGGGTCTTACATGTTGAAACTCGCCCACGGTTTATCTTTAATCCATACAACCTTCTTACATCACTTAATTTAAAGAATTTTATCGGTTATCATAACAATAGTGATTTGGTAACGATAATTAACACCTTTACTCTATATTTCTGAAAAAGAAACAGATAAAAAGTGATTGTAGATCAACCAGACCAGGCCTGTTTCGACCCGCCACTTTTAGCCCGAACCCACTTTGATCCATTTCCCGACCCGCTTGGGTGTAGGAAGACAGAAGACTACTTACCAGTTCCATGGCAGTATCTGCACCTTTTCTTCTCTTGTTGCTTGACATTATTGGCTTCAAGCAACATGAGAGTTGAAATTACACCCACTGCCCCACCCGAAAAGGATGCCACTATCGGATCAACCTGACTGAAACATATATAGAAATATTGTGTGTAAATACTTGCTTAAACAACTGCATATATTTATAGTTCCTTTTTTTTTTTGGTAAATCAGACCTCAGTTGCATAGGCAAATGCATATTGCTTATAAAATCTTTGTATGAGGTTCCACCCACACCTAGTTTTAGCTCCAGCTGACACGAAACGAGTTCCCATGTTACAAGCAGATATGCGATAACTCAAAGGAAATATTCATGTTAAAAAATGAGCTTACGACTGGTGCAAGAAGGCCACCAAAGACGATAATTCCTGATATAAATGAAAAACTTGTCAAATAGAGCTGCTTCAATGTCTTCGGGGTCTACCTCAAATAAAAGGTGAAACATACACATTAGTAAAGAAAGTATTACCTCTATGAACAAAAAGTGTCAGCTTCAAGATTTGAGAAACGAAAAAAAAAAATACTAGCTTTTGTCATTTTGTGTACATATCACATAACTTTTGAGTAGCTATATTACTGCAATAAAATGGTGATATATATTACTCGTTTTATCCCTATTACAATGTTTGACACTACATGTAAGTGTTTGGTGATGCTATTCAATTGTCAAAACAACCCACGCTAACGCCAAAACAAGAAAATTTAGTGGGACATGAGAACATTTTACATGGAATATCATTATGCTCCAAAGTTTAACCTGTAGTCACCATGTTGAAAGTCAACGGAAAGTAGAAAGGTATTTAGAAACTTGGCATACAGCTGAAATTGGTAAATATTTATAATTAAGTATCCTATTTCCAGAATCTTTTTTTTATTTAAAAAAAAAGCAGAAGTATCAAACTAATGAATTAATATAGCTCCAAGACATCCTATAAAAAGTTCATACATCCTCCATATATTTAACACTAAAACATGCTTTAAACAAGATATAAATAATTTACCACTGAAGGTAGAAAGGGAATTGAAGACGGAATATCAGGCATCTCATTGTCTTCAACGCTGCTCTCACTACGTTTAATGTTTTTTAAGCGTTGTTGCACTCTTAACCTCCTCACCTGCAAATTCAAACAATAACAACTTGTGCAATTGACAATGTATCAATGTGAATTACTAAAATCATAGAACTTTATTTAAATAGCGAAGATTGTACCTCTTCCATGAGGAGGAAGATTTTATTACGCCTACTCCTTATATTGTCTTGGATTTCCTTTGTCTGCATCTTAACAAAATCCTGCACAGTCTCTGGTCCTTCAATAATACAAAAGTTGCTGCATTCATCATAAAACCGACAATCAGCACGTGTCCCATATTTTCATTGATTTGGAAGCACAGTTTCTATATCTAATTATCTATGAACTTGCTTGATAAAACACTGATACAATTTTGATCAAATTTGGCCTGGATGTGCATGAAGGGCCGCTTAAAGCCCTAACCGAGGTTTCAAACACATATAGTGATAGGCATGACCTAAATGGCTACATGTGTGCAAAGTGCAAACCAAACTGCAGAGCAGGACTTCATCTAAAAATCGGATCGAGTGTATGTATACATCATTTATTTCCGGTTTTGGCTCTGCTGAAACCAACCGAATAACCAGGAAACTGTAAACACACAATATTCTTAAAATTTAACAATCCTTCACTTTACAAGCATGATTTCTTCATGTCAAATTGATGAATACTACTTTCTAAGTTCCTAATAACTCAGAGAATTTTGCTCATATAGAATATTCAATTTCTAGGGGAATTATACAATATGATATGTAGAATTGTCTGCACAAAGTGTCAATTTCATTCAGCTAAGCATAATTAACAAAGGAAAACTAAAATTGAACCACTATGGATACGAAAAACGAAAAACGGAAAACGGAAAACGGACCTAGATACGTTATCGCCGGAGGCAGCTGCATCGTCTGAAGAGGAAGAGATAGCGAAATTAGGTCGACGGTTACGGTTAGGGTTTGAGCATCTGAAACGAATTACGGATGTGGATGAAGAGAAAGTGATGGAATTGCGATTGTTGATAGAGTAAGGAAGATGATAGCATTTGAGAGAAACAGAAGCCATGATTGTGGGTAGGAATTGAAGCAGAAAAGAAGGGGAGAAGGTAAGGGTTTTTGTCAGTTGGAGATGGGATCTTTTCAGAGCATCAACTTCATGAAATCTCCAAAAGTGTGTTTGTCGTTACTCCATTTTCATCTTTTAAGCCTACTTGATAATGAGACTTCGTTTGGCCGAACAAGGGCATTTTTGGCACTAACCATTTAAAATGACATTATATGATGTTATAGGATTTTCGATATAAGTAAATCGACTCAACAAATCATTCGTTTGATAAATTTGGAAGTACTTCTAATTCTAGCTTTTTATAAAGAGTTAATAAGTAGTTGTTAAAAGATGCCGAAAAAAACGTTAGATTTTATAGTGCTTTTGACTTTTTAATGATGTAATTACCACATTATCCTAATTTAGACTTTATATTCATGCTAACTTTATAGCCAGCATAACCTCATTTTTAGTCATTAATCTACATAACAATAAACAATCTCATCATAAAAATATAATCCAAACATTTTTTAAAAGCTTCTGTTAAAAAAGTTATACATTAATGAGCATGCTTCTTACCCATAAGCACTTTTCATTCAAATAAGCACTCCTAGACATACCCTAAGCATGACGATCAAGGAAAATACTCGAGAGACCAAAGGTTTATCATCCGGCTGCTGGTTAAGATGTGTTTTTTTTTAAATGGACTCAGCTGGTGTGATTTCGATTATCAGTTATCCCAGCATTCTCGTTGAATTTATGGGTGTTTGTGGTACCACTTTGCCATCGTATTACCCCGGGTAGCCAGGCTTCTATCTTTAGCTGCTCGTTACAAAAAAGACTATTTGATAAGGGTCGGGTATCCACCCGACACATGATCCATGCTACCATAGGTGTTACTGGGCTGTTCACAGCGAGTAAACATTCTTTCTTACCCCTAGGTTGTTTTATTGGGGGTTGTGTTTACCCGGGGTATTTATGGGTTAACTACATCTCAAGTGGTAGTTTGATAATAAAATGATGGTTTCTCAAATAAAATTATGGGTTTAAAATTTAAAAAGTATATATAGGTGTAAAAAAAGTTATATGATAAGTAGGTTAGTGTGATGGGCAAATGGTTCATGTGTGTTGTGTCATGACACATGGATCACGATGATCCTAAAACTTTAGAAGTTTTAACATTAGTATGAATGGTTTTTTGTTTCAATTGCAAGGGTTACCAATCACTAAAGCTACATGTGAGTTTCAATTATGATTTCATGAGTTCAACTCTTCAAGATAAAAGGGGTTGTTAAATTAAAAACAAAAAAAAGGTTTTGGCAGCTACCACTTCTGGAAAGGCAGAGGGAGCTAACTATTAACTTTGAACAACACTTTAGTCTTAAATGCAAACCAATTGTATTTATCACACAAAAACCTTTTGAATTAAAAAAACACCAATAAAAAACTTTGAATTAAAAAAAAGACCAATAAAAAGAAACTCGGCTTGGTTTTGCTATACAAAAACATTTAGCGATGCAACTTATTGTCTGTTTGTCTTCTATCTCTTTATAATTTGCTATGCACTAGAAAGTGATGGCTAAAAAAAAGGAATATACCGAATGTTGTACTTTACATATAGTATAATATAATATAAGTCCAAAAGTACTAAAAGTGAAGAGGGTTTGGTTTTCTCATCCCCGATTTTATTTTCCGGTGTGTCACACCAACATAACAAAAATTCTCCGCTTTTTCTTAAGTACTATAATCAGAAATGATACCACTATGGCACTATACACACAAATATCACTAATTTAGAAGCACTTTGGTCACAAAATGTAATACTTAAGATCATATTCAATACACCACCATGAATTTGACCACCAAAAAAGTCCCACAAACCTTAAATGGTACAATAAAGCATGCATGGGTGTATAACTGTAATTAGGATCACCTCATTATTATGTACACCACAATCATACCTCTATCATCAGTCCAAGCTCAACAGAAAAAACCATACAACATGCACAACATTGTGTCCTAAAAAACCTAAAACATGACACTGAATCTTATTGCAACAAAACCATGTCTAATTAACAAGAAACAGAATTCGATCTCGTTAACGAAGAGGACGAGTTTATAAACTCGATACAGTCATCAATAGCTTCTGCTCTCCGTGAATCAACCGGAGTCACCATGGGTTGTTTCGGTGTTCCAGATGAAGTAACCCTTGTGGAAGCTCGTTTTCGACCAGAAATAAACCGAAAAACTATTATCAACTTGTCACCGATATGTTTAACGTATTTTACGGGTGACGGCACCGATCTTTGCGGGAGAAATCTGCAGGTTCCAGTTGCTGCATACTTTGTTCCATTGCATTCTACCCTTTTGCTTGAACTTAATTCACAAAACATGGTTTTTTTGGGTGTGTTTTTGGGAGAGAAATGAAGTTGAAATGAAGTTGAGGGTGTGCATATAAGAGGAGTGATAGAATAATTACCTTTGGGCCCGGATGCATTGTTGAGTTGTACAGTACTAGTCATTTTTTAGAAAGAATATTGTAGAATTCAAGATTCAAAGAGGCACAATCTTCTAACATTTTGCTAATATGAAACTAGTGAAGCTAGTGGGAATCAAGCAAGATAAAGCAGATAAAGACACTTTTGAGCTTTTCTCTTCTTTAGATTAATGAGGTACTCTAGATAATGCTTTTAGATTAATGAGGTACTCAAGTTAATGCTTTTAGATTAATGAGAAAATGATTACCATTGTCTTGTGATACTTGAAATGTTTAATTAACTTTTTTTTTTCTTTTTAAACAGCAAGCACCTAGATTTTTTTCTAAAAGAAAAACCATCACAACTTACACTTTAATTATATGATTTAAACATTCAACTAACTTATACCACTTTACCACGAAGATGTCACAGACAATTAACTTAAGTACATTTATAAAAGTTATCGTCTACTCGAATATAAGAAAGAGTAATAGAGAGCTCATCTAAATAGCTCGGACGCTTGCCAAACGCCATAGACATTTTTTTAAGTCACTGATGGGATTTGAAACTTTATCACATGGAAAAAAAAGCCTTATCCAACACCGTGATACCAGTATACCAAATGTCCTAAACGGTTTGCCCAACTCATGGTCCATATTTTCTTCATTTAAGCTCCAATTTCTAATTTAAGGGTTCCTCTTCACTTTTCAGGATTTTAATCTACTTCATTTTGATTGTAAAAGCGCGGGAATCTCATTCTTAAGGGGTTAATTTTTTAAAAATTTCAAACACACACAATCAAACTGCAAAAACGTAAAAGAAGATGAACACGAAAATTCTATGTGAACTACATTCACAGGTGACAGGTTACAACCAACTATTTCTTTATTTATATCTACCTCTAATACTCGTAATAAGGAGTTACAAATACAAGAGAAATATGAATATAGATATAGTGAAGAAGTTTGAACAAAAACCTGGACTGGGCCGTAAGTCACGGAGCCGTAAACCAAGGAGACCATACTTAATACATATAAAATTTTCAAGAAAATACTACGATCATATAAACTACTGGACGAAAAAGCAGCAGCAGGGGCCACCGCCTATACTAAGCTTTTCCCCCTTATAATAGATATTGCATTAGGGTTGGTAAACTCTGCATAATAATAGAAATAGGCGAAAAGTTGTCCAAGCTACCCGTATCATTTACCTAATGATAGAAAGCAAGTGCTAACAATAAGTGGTGAAGATTAAAGAATGTAAGAAATTAAAGAAGTGAAGTGGGGCTAAAGAAGCATTTTAGGCAGTGACATTAAAAAGGAGGAGAATGAGGGGCGGTTGAATTGAATCAAAGAATATATGTATAGAAAAAGGTTCAATTTGATCTGATTGTGATCTAAAGAAGCTTTGCAGGATAAACCTTTCGGTTATTTTAACTTTCTAGTTTTCTATATAATATTTTCAAAGAAGTGTGAATGCTAGTATAGAGTTTTCTTGTATAAACTAAGTGGGACCCGTTGTTTTTTATCTTTTGAAATTCTGGACATCTTGAGAGAACATGGAACTGTAAGGGGGAAGCTTTTAAGGGTCAAGCCGGGCCTCGGTGCGGTCCGTTTTTCACTTCATAGTGTAAATTTATACTCGTTTGGTTCAAAAAAAATTTATATACTTAGTTCGGCCCTATCCGTCTTTAGTCCGACCCCATCCCCATTTCGGCCCAAGCTTCGCCACTGCAAGGAAGGGATGATCCCTTTCATAGTGTCATATTCGATTTCCACTTATTTTTGGGAACAATCGATTTTCTATCCTATGGTAGTAGAAATGCTTAAAAAGATCGTCACAAAATTGCCCTTGCTGAACCAAATCGGTAACAGGTTAAAACTGACGAATTAGATAAAAAAGAATTCATCTCTAACTCTGAATCGGATTCGATGTATGGGGCTGAGATGATCGGAAATGACCTGCACACGTAGTAAAACGCTTTAGGGCCAATTCAGGTCAGGAAAGGGTGCCCTACCACGACCTTCCGGTGTGAGAATAAGTAGTGGAGTTTGATCGAAGAAGAAACTGTGTGTAAGTGATGGTGAGAGTAAGACCATGAAAATTGTACCTTAGGAAGTATTTATATTTAGGGTTGCATGTATATTAATGCCAGGCTCTAGCGCGTGAGTGCACGTGAACCTTCCAAAGACCGTTACACTTCAAGGGCTGAGATCTGTCCTAGAATGCAGATGGTTTCCAAGCATGACACGTGTTATAACAGAATTCAGACCCTCTCTATTGAGTAACTAACTATCATAAATTAATCAAAGTCTATCGGTATAGCCGCCACCTGCACGTGGCCCCACAGTTGATGGCACCAAAGAAACCGTTTGTTAGGCTATGTGTAATCGGGCGTGATAGCACCCCAACCCCCACCATAACGCCCCTCATAGCGCCCCCGGGCACCCCCCGGGGCGCCATGTTGCTGTTTTCGGCCGAGAGGCGTGACAGGCATAACGCCTCTTCTCCTCTTGACTTTTACTTTTTCCTTTTTTTTCAGCTATAAAAAAAATAAATATAAAATAATCTAATCATTAAAGGGGCTTTATGATTACACACTCATGCCCCATAACCCCCCTTTGCCACATCAGCGCCACATGTCACATAATGCCCCATGGTGGGGCATTATGACTACACACAGCCTTAGGAACAAAAGACTAAAGTTTTGCTGCAAAATGTGATCAATTTCGATTTTAACTCTTTCTAATTTCATAACACCAAAGAAACCATTTGTTACAGATCAGTCTAGTCCAGGTCCACTAGAAGAAACTGACCCAGCCCAAGTGATGAGGCCCAAAAGGAGTCTCGTGAGGCCCAAGAGATTTCAGTAAACCACCATCTTAATTCACATTTGTTCCTAAGTTTCATTATTTAGTATTCAAGTTTGGTTTAAAGGAATTATAATAAGTAGAGAATTGTCCCAATCTTGTGTTGTTTATCTTCTTTATTTATTATTTATTTGGAAACGAGAGAGAGTCAAGAGGGTCTATTTGGAACCGGGAGAGAGTCAACAGGGTCTATTGATCGTCTGGTCATAAAAAAATTCAACTTTTATATATAAAAGCCGAGTTTTTTTTTTGTTTTTAAATACAATAAGTTGGACCTCTTAATTGTAGTCGACGGAGAAGAGAATCTTATGATTACCCTCTACCTCAAAAGTTTTGATTCATTTCCGTCTCTTACGATATAGGTTCACTTGAGTTAAGCAAATTAAATTAGTTTTCCAATGTTTTACGTGTTAAAATCCTCTAATATCATCATTTAGTTTTATGTGTATAATTTTTTCTTAAAGCATCACGGACCAGGTCGGATTATTAAACAAAAAGGAGTGGCCGAAGGTGGTTAAGATAATTTTATTAAAGGTTTTCGGGGCCATTTGTAGGTCATACAAACATATGGGGAACACAAGGATTAGGCTTGGCCCAAAGTATATTATCAACTTTGACCATATTTAATATTAATTGAACACCATCACCATCACTCACATTCCTGCTCCATATATTCTCATTTTATTTTATTCTTTCTTTGTGTTAGTTAGTTGTTACCGTGTTACCATGGTTGTCACACTACGTGTTTGGACACATTTTAAGAAGTATGTGGTACATTGTAGGGAGCTTTCGGGGTTAAAGTATAAACGATTTGGTTAGAGTCGTTCTTTTTATATATTCAAACATGTCGGAATTTCTAATTAGAAATCACCTGTGAATTTCTTGAAGGACCTGTACGTTGGAAGGAAGATCCACACCCAAGCTAGCTACCTAACATTTTGGTTTTTGAATAGATAGGAGTGAAACACGTGTGCATGGATCTAACAAGGGTTTCCTCTTTAGTGGGTTGTTAGGTATTACGTGTACGCAACTGATTCGAGAGCTCAGTTAGGGCCACAAAAATCGACGCACTACTATAGCTTGGGCGTTAAGAACTTGATAGTAGATCTAAATGACTTCTAAAACCAAGATATGACTGAGAAATATAATCGCCAATAGTTGTGATGAATTATGAGGCAGTGATCAGTCCCTTTTAGGTAGCGATGAATATGCTTAACAGCAGACCGTTGATTTTCTGATGGATCATGCATACACATTCTTTCTTGACAACAAACGTGATATATGGTCGATAGGGTAACATACTAAAGTTCACCAACCATCTGATGATATTTACTTGGGTCAGAGAATAGTGGATTGTCCCCAAGGGATAAAGGCTGAGATGTGCTAATGGGAGATACGGTCGATTTACAGTCAAATAGTCCAACACGTTGAAGGACTTCAAGTTTGTATTTTCGTTGTGATAGGAGGATGTTTTGATGTTGATGCACAATCTCGACACTAAGGAAGTAGTCCAGGTTTCCAAGGTCTTTGAGAGCAAAGGCTTAACCAAGTCGTATAACTTGATTGTCCGATGTTGTATCATTGCTATTAATAATGTTGCCATCGACATAGACCAACATATAGATGAGAGTTGTCTTGGACTTGTATATGAATACGGACAAATAAGTTTTAGAACCTGTAAATCATATTTTCGTGACCGGTAGAACCATGCCCGGGGAGCCTATTAGAGCATATTCCTATGCTGCAATGTGTCTCGTGTATTGTATCTAGATCAGAGCATGTGAGTGAATCTTTGTTTCAACTTACCATAGGCAGCGCACCAATGGTATGTGTCATGGTACGCTGGCCACCGTACCAATGGTATGTTGGTTGGTACACCAGGAAAGTTGCTTAGTATTAATAGTTCGTGTTAGAAAGAGTTAACAAGTTCTATCATTTGAGTCATCTTAAGTGTGTGTATCTGAGTGTGTAGAACTCTCTAGAACTTTTTGTGATTCTCTTTGGGAAATCAATAAAGCAAAACTTTATTTACATCCGTGTTGATAGTATTGATCGATTCATGCAGTAGTAAGATTCGTCTGTGTACTTACAGAGCCAGTTTTAGACCATTTAAGGACTTGTGTAGAAGACAAAACATGATCTGGATATTTGGGATGAACAAATCCTTAAGGTTGTTTCAGGTATATTGTTTCTTCCAGATTGCCATGTATGAATTATAGAAATGCATTGTGAACATCGAGTTATGACAGAGATCACTTTTGAGTGAGAGCAGTTGAGAGTGCTACCCTGATGGTTATAGTTTTAATAACAGGGCTGAACGTTTCTTTGAAGTTGACACTTGGCTGCTGACTGAAACCCCTAGCTACCAGTCGTGCTTTGTATATAGTGACAATGCCAATATAGCACTTCTTGATCATGTACAGCCACTTAGAGGCTGTTTGTTTTTGCATACAATCTGATTTTATCTGATTTCATGTCTGCAGTTGAAGATGTGGTCTGAAGGTCTGCAATCTGAAAATATAAGACTGTTTGTTTTATAAACTTGATATTGTCTGTAAAAACCGAATATATATAACTGTCAAAATTTATCTTACTAGATAAAAGTCATTCAATATTCAAGTTACAATAGAAATACAATAATAACCAAACATGATCATTCAACAAACCATAAGTATTATAATAACTAGGAACCTACTATGGACATTTTGAGTAAAATTTGACCCACTATTTTAACTACTATGGACATACAAATTCAAGGAGAGTATAATCAGAATTCATGGCATCAAATTCAACATTAATCTTCAAAGAAGAAAGAAGAAAAAAAACTAACATGTCGAGGAGTTGATAGGCGAGGGCGTAGGGCGGAGCAATGGCCGGCGTAGGGCGACACATTCGACGTAGGGCGGAGCAGGGCCGGGAGAAGGGTGGAAATGGATTGGCGGAGCAGAGGGGGCACATGTCTCTCTTTTTAGGGTTATAAGCTTTTTTTAAAGAAATTTTAAGCCATTTAAGATCTTCATTAAAAAAAAGTCTTCAGGGTTTATGTCTGTGCACCTCCAGACATAACCTCCCTTTAAAATGTTTTAAGAGAAATCAAACAGCCTCTTAGAGCCAACAACATTAGTATGAGGAATAGTGTTTTGAGTTGTAGCCCAAGAGAATTGACACGAGTTGCTACCACGACCCCTGCATCGGTGGTTGTTGTTGTACTTGTTGAAATTTCCATGAGAGGTATCGCGACACCCTGGGTTTTGTAACCCATGTCTGTCTGAGGACGCGAGGCATAGTACTCCTGAGAAAACTGAGTTGTATTTTTGACCTTTGGCATCAGTTGATAACCAAGTGAGTGGCCCATTTATTGTAGTTCTTGAAGTTGTTGTACGTGGTGACTAGAGTGATTGTTTTCTAGCAACTGTAAAGATTGTAGCTTCACTACTAGGAGAAGGCTATATGATCAGTTAGAAGTTAATAAAGCTCGTTGAATGTTAACCATGATGAGTGGGCTAGGATGTTGAACTTTAATCCGCTTTATATTGGATGTAAGCCAACGAAAGTGGCTCCTTGAACATGTGAGAACGGCAACCTCAGAGACCGTAGAGGTGAGAAGCATACGCACATGAGCATCATTCTGGATCCAGGCAGAGTAGCTCGGGTTGAGAGATGATGCACGGACGGGATTTGTCTCAGGTGGCAACATTTTGTCGGGACACAAGAACAATTTCATCGATATAGTTGAATAGGTTTTTCATGACAAGGATTCAAGGAATGATTTAATCATTGTTTTTCAATAGGCATGGTTGTGGGGCGTTAGGGTAAACGAAACTTGTGAGAATAATGAGAATGTTTTTTCGTGAAGGTAAACTCGAGTATAGGGGCCGTTTGACTAAATGACCTTCCTTTTTTGTTCGATCAAAAAGACAAATTTAAACTTTTATATGGCCGGACCCTTTGTGTTATTATCTGTTTTATCATAAAAATTTTATGTTATAACTTGTTAACGCATTTGTGTAGTAATTTGTTGGCAACCAAATAGTAAAAGTAGACGAAAGAATTGTATTTCCTTATAATATAATATATTTACACATGGTATATTTTTTAAGTGTCACTTATTTATTTTATTTAATTGGACAAATAGACGAGAATTCGAGTTATCTATAATTCCAAGACGTGTAACTTTATGGAACTGGAAAAACAATAAAGTAGGTCAGTACTATCTTAATTTGATTATATTAATTATTCTTTAAAATCATGATAGTACATTATATTTATTCTTTAAAATATATGTGTACTCATAAAGCTCATTTTTGGGGCATTATATGACATGTGGATGCTGACTTAGCAAATGGGCTTTATAATGTAAAGTGGTGTAGTCATAACCCCCATAACCCCATTTCACCTATTGCCCAATTAATACTGAGCCAATCATAAAAATATATAAATAATGGAACCAATGAAGGAGAACATGGTGGGCATTATGCTCCTCACACCCATGGATCAACTTTTCTAACATAACGCCCAGGGGGGTGAGAAGGGGCGTTATAAGGGGCTTTATGTTAGCAATTTGGTGGCATAACGCCCCATTACACATAGCCTAAGGAAAAGGAAAAGAATATTTTCACCGTTATAAACATGAAAAAGTTTGAAGTTAAAAGTAATAAATGAAAGTAAAGTATTTTTTCTTTAACGGCTAAAAATTATTACACCTTCATTTTACATGATTTGAATCTATAACTTGTTGGTTAGGGAGCCATCATTTACCATTAAGATCTCATATCTAATTGATGAATGATTATAGCGAGGAACAACTGCCAACTAGGGGTGTCATCCATCATAACTGAACCCGAGTTCGTGTAGGTTTGAGATCTGCTCGTTTAGAATTAAGAAAGCTTGAGTTTGGCTCGTTTAAAGCTTTATTTATGAAGCACAAGTTCAGCTTGTGAGAAATTATTTAAGGTCGAGTTCTGCACGAACTCGACTCATTTATTATTATATAATATTACTTTTTATTTTTTTATTAAATTTATATATATTTATAATTAATACTTTATATATAACATAACTAGTTTTTTATCCCCGTTTTTTACACGGCTGAGTTTAAAAAAAACTATAAATACAATCATAATCTATGACAATTATGTATTTTTATAATTATATAAAAATTTCTCGGTAATTATAGGTTGGTTAGAGATTTTACGATAATAACATTTAGACGGTGGGTTTCCTCTGGGGTGAATGTGTAACACAGAGGGTCTTGATTACTCGCACAGACTGCGATCGTAACGTAACGTGGGTAACATCATTTGCCATGATTAGACCCCCGGGTTACTAGATGTTTGCAGATCACAAAAAAATATCTAGTCACGGAAAATAAAGATGTTATTTATTTTATTGAAATGAAATACTTTATAAATTTAAATTTAAACTCAATTAAATTATAAAACGTTATAAACTTAAATAGAATAAAATATTTTATATTAAATGTATAATATTTAATTAAATTATTCGTATAAATAAAGTATTATAAGCATCATATAAAAGTATTAAAGTATATGTAATAAAATATAATATTTTAATAAAATATAATATATACGCAATAAAAATATTATCTTAATTAAAATATTAACCTTAATATTAAAATTTAGTATTTGGATAATCACTAACCTTAATATAATTTGTTTGCATATGAATAATTATTTATTGGTTAATTACTTATTAAAAGTTTAAACTAAATAAACACTAATATGAAAATTTAGTATTTGAATAAATACATATTAAAATTTTGACTTAATCCAAAATTTTGTGGTGATGACAAATGTCTTATTTTACTAATTAAAGTATGACAAAACGTTTTGTTTATTATATAGTACAAAATAGATACATATTATTTAATTATTTATGTAGCAAAAAACATCTTATAAAAATTTATTTAATAATTTAAATAAAAATTATACAACTAAAATGCTCGTTAAAACTTGCGAGCTGACTTGAGCATGATATGTAAAACCCGGTCTTGAGCTCGTTTATTAAAAACATGTCATGTTTCGGGGTTTAAGCTCGGCTTAATAAGGCTTGGCTCGATCAATTCGAGCTTTTTATAAATCTGACCTTGAGTAGCTAGGGGTGAAAAAAAACCTAATTAATTGAATCAAAATCGAAAAAACCAAACCGAATAGAAAAGCATACAAAAACATAATAGAAAAAATCGATTCTGAATTTTTCGATTAATTAAGTTTCGATTTTTATTTTTTATTAACCGAAAGAACCGAACCGATATTACCATAGCTTGGTATTTTTCTATACTTTGAAGTCATTTAAAGTCAATACCAATAAACCAACTATCTTATTTTTAGTATTTAATATGTTGACCCACCAATGATCTCTAGCCTAATTGGTTAGAGGGAGATACCCAAAGACATTATCAATTGGAGGTTTTGGGTTTAAGTCTCATTTGTAACAAAAAATAATTAAATAGGAGTTACAGGTTAGCCAAAGGATTTTTCTCATATATAACGAGTTGCTCCTGATGAAAATTAGGGATGATTAGATGGATGGTATAATATCTCCGTCAGTAATCCTAATCCTAATATGACATTAAAAAAAGTTTGATCCAAGAAAGTCCACCTTACATTTTCTAATATCCAACCTTAAATTGTTGTTCCTAGTTTCCTTCTTTAATATCTCAAATTTTAATTTATTATTTTAGGTTGTAAAGAATTGCATTGTAATTATAGCAACCTTATAGCAAATTTTACCAAGTTTAAACACGTTCATTCTTATAGTATAGTAGCACACTTTTACATTCTCATAGTAGCAAAGTTATATTTTTATGGAAAATTGGAATTTAATAATACAAGTTATCACCTGTTGGCGGATAATAATATGAGTTTTGACATTTCCTCACAATAATACCAATTAAACACTCAGGTGCTATCAGTAATACGCCGTTTAAATTGATTTAACGGTGTTAATGAAATGGATGTTTTTGTTATTTGTGAAAGTGGAGGGGCTGGGTTTGTAAATTTTTTATTTATAAACATCAAAAAAAGAAGAAAAGTGGAGGAGACCGGCGACCTCCGATGCTATCAGTGACCTCCGATGGCTCCGACCAGAGACCGGCGACCGACGACCTCCTCTTTGCTCCGATCGAAACGACCGGCGACCGACGATGGCTCCGACCAGAGACCGGCGTTTGGTGGTGGTGGCGCTTCAGACGGTTCGATTGGAAGAATGGTTGCGTCGCCGGAAAAACGGGAGAGATTGGCTTCAAAATTGGGCCGCCGGAAGAATGGTGGTGGCCCTGTTTTGCAGGTGGGAGGCGGACGGTGGTGGGGTTCGCAAGGACGGTGGCAGATTTATGGTGGTGGTGAATGCCGGCGATTTGTGGTGGTGGTGAATGCCGGTGAGGGGATGAGAGTGACGGTGAATGCCGGAAAAATTGAAGGTGGTGGTGGTTCCGGCGGAGGGTTCTCCCTCCTCCACTTTTCTTCTTTTTTTGATGTTTATAAATAAAAAATTTACAAACCCAGCCCCTCCACTTTCACAAATAACAAAAACATCCAATTCATTAACACCGTTAAATCAATTTAAACGGCGTATCACTGATAGCACCTGAGTGTTTAATTGGTATTATTGTGAGGAAAGGTCAAAACTCATATTATTATCCGCCAATAGGTGATAACTTGTGTTATTAAATTCCAATTTTCCTATTTTTATAACAAGTATTATGTTAAAATGTCTTTAATTAATTTTTAAAAAATGAAAAATCTTAAATCAACCGAAACAAAACCACCTAAAACCCGAAAACTCAAAAACCAAAACCGATCAATTTTAAAAAGTTAAAAACTGATCCACTCTTTGTCGGTTATATAATTTTAAATAAAACTAAACCGAACCGTAGATACCCTAATGCGTCGTTTGCACTAATACCACCAACCTACAAACATGGAGCCTCAAATATAACTATAACTTCAATGTTTCATAGGATTCAAAGATTCAAAAGTTGACGTGATAGTTAAGCCCATCATATATTTCTTTCTGATTTGATGGAACATATCAATGTCTCTCAAACACTAATTATGATTATGTTTTGTAATAATTTATTTTAGGTTATTTTATTATTTTCTTTAATTGTGAAACTTCCAAATATTATGTGGTTTTGAATCAAAAATTTTCTCTAACTTTATATTGTTTATAATACAAAATATATTTCGTTATATCTTTAATCATATAATATAATTATATAATTATATTATATAACAAGATATTAGCCCACACGTTAGAAAAAGGGATGAAAATACCCTCACGTGAGAGGAGTTACGAGATTGTTTAACAAGAGTTGGTGGAAAGAACTGCTAGCGTGTATTTTTTTTAAATAAAAAAATCAGTAATTATTGAATTTAAAAAATAAAACCGGTAATTTCTCATAAACGACGAAATCTGTAATTTACTCTTTTACATATTTGGCATTGGATTTTCATTTCCCTTTTTAACCAACGAAACCCTTCGTGTGGCATTCGCATTTTTTTTAGCATAAGATTTAATTATAAAAATAGGAAAAATTTTGAGCACAAGATATAAACTTCTACGAACATATGTACATATAACATATTGAATGTCTATGAATATGATTACTCAAAATTTTCGACTTGTTTACAACCAAATATCTTTATGACATCGATTACACAATAGCCGATATTAAACCCACAGTTACCAAAAAGTTCATTTGAACGTTTCACCAAAAACTAATCTCCACGTACAAAGTTCTAGAACTATGCAGTTTAGTACACATTTTCGTAAAAGTTAGTTAAAGAATACATTGGAAAATAAAATAAAAACTTTAATTTAATCTTATATTTTTACAAGTTTTTAGAGTAAAATTACTAGAATCGCTTGTGGTTACACAAATTAATTTTATCTTTCGTCCTTAGGTTTTAAAAATTACTGTTATGGTCCGAATGTTTACACTTTTGTAACACCTTTAGTCCCTGACGATAGTTTCTGTTAGTTTTTTCCATTAATTTAGTGTAAAATGACAATTATACCCATACCCTTTTATTATAAAAGAATTCATAGGCGACAAGGATGACGACGATGGTGGTGATGGTGACGACAGTGATATAGTAGTGGTAGAGGATTTTTTAAATTCTTTTTAAATTAAAAGGGTAGAGATATAATTGTTATTTTATATAAACTTAACAAAAAATCTAACAATAATTAATGTCAGCAACTAAAGTTTTATAAAAATACAAGTCTACATACCATAAACTTAATTTTTAAAACCTATAAATATAAGTTAAAATTTATCCAAACCACAAAAACAATTCCTGTGATTTACTCAAGATTTTAATACAAAGGTGAATCAAATAAATACTATAGAAAAAATAAATTTAGACAGTGATGCATGGTAGGGTTAACAAATAAGATATCATGAAGCTGCCTTTCCACCTAACATAATTCACCTTTATTCTTCCTTCCTTCTTCCATTGCCTTTTTACTCTCTCTCTACACTCCATTTCTCTCTCTCTCTCTCTCTAGACTCCATTGATAATTTGATTAGATACACACATTTCCTCTCATCAATGGCCAACTTACCTCCCATTTTCACCAAACTCTTCTCCCTTCTCTTCATCCTCATCCACCTCGGTTGCTTCATCATCTTCCCCACCTCCGACCGCCGCCACCGCCACCGCCGCCGCTCCACCACCCGGAAACCATCATCCCCCCTCCCCCTCCTCCGCCCCATCACCACCACCAAACGCCACCCCCATAAAACCCTCTCCGCCTCATGGTCCTTCATCAAACACATCTTCTCATCAAAACCCACCTCCCAAACCGACGGAAACTCCTCCATCATCCACCACGTCCCGGCTTCTCCGGCGTCATCCACCCGCTCGCTCCGCCACTCCGCCGTGACCCGACCCGGTTCCCTAACCGACTCCGACTTCTTCCCGCTCCGAAACGATATATACCCGTGCCCGGACTGCGGCGAGGTTTTTCAGAAACCCGGGTCGCTCGAACAGCACCAGGCGTTCAAACACGCCGTGTCGGAGCTGTTCGATGACGACCCGGGGAAAAACATCGTCCGGATCATATTCCAGACGGGTTGGCCCGGGCCCGGGAAAAACCCGATGGTTTACCGGGTGATGAAGATACACAATTGTCCCAAGATACTCGCCCGGTTCGAGGAGTACCGGGAGATCGTGAAATCTACCGCGGCGCGGTACTCCGGAGGAGCTCGGCCGCGGGACGAGCGGTGCGTCGCCGATGGGAACGAGCTCCTCCGGTTCCACTGCGCCACGTTTTTATGCGACCTGGGGCAGAACGGTAATTCCAGCATCTGCAGTCACCAGTACTGCAGCGTGTGTGGAATTATCCGGGTCGGGTTCTCGTCGAAAATGGATGGGATATCCACGTTTTCGACGAGTTGGAAGGGACACGTGGCGCTTCCGGAGGACATCGAGGATGAGTTCAGGTTCATGCACGTGAAACGGGCCATGCTGGTTTGCCGGGTGATAGCGGGTCGGGTCGGGTGTGACCCGGGAATGGGGGACAAGAATGACCCGGGATATGATTCGTTGGTCGGGAGGGAACCCGGTGTGGGGCAGACCAGGGTGGACGAAGAGGATGAGTTGATTGTGTTTAATCCGAGGGCTGTGCTTCCTTGTTTTGTGATCGCGTACACCGTTTGATTGTGATCGTGTGGCTGTGAGGGTTTGATCATGATAGTTACTAGTGGTGAGGTGTACTGGATAAAAGCCTGGAATTCGAAGCTTTTGAAACAAGATCCTAGGAAGTGTTTTAATTAGTTGCTTTTTGGGAGCACGATGGGGAAGATGATTGCACCCACTTTGTTGTGTTATGTAATTTATGGTATTTGAATGATGAATTGTACTTCACGCTTTAAAGCTTGTTTTTTATTTTTTAGACTGGGTTTTGAAAAGGTTGTTATTGTTTTTCTAGTTTACAAAGGGAAATCTTAGAGACACCCCCTTTTTTTTTAAATACACCTGACCTAGAGGTCACTCTGAGGTCTTTATGTCACCTATATGGGGGGTGTCCCTAAGGAAACTTCACCTTAAACCCAATCGCTCACGCATAAAAGGGGTGCCCACAAAAACTCCTGCGCTATGGGTCACGCGGAGACCAATGGGTGACCTAAAGGTTTGCCTGACAGTGTCAGCCCGCCGACAAACGCAGGAACTTAGGTGACAGACAGGAATCTAGGGTTACAACGCAGGAATCTAGGGTTTGCTGTTTGGATGGTAAGATGTGAGCCCTTTAGGTGACTCCCAGACCTTGGGGTCACCTATAATTTCTCTTAATAGGTGACCTCTCAGCTGAAGATGTGAGCTGGAGAACTATACCTCACCTCCAGGCCTTTAGGTCACCCTGAAGATTTTTTCATATTTTATTTATATTATTATTTATATGTAATAATAATAATAATAACAATAATAATAATAATATTTAGTATTATTATAATAAAAATAATTAGTATTATTAATAATATAACAATAATAATAATTGTATATGTGTACTTGCGGTATGCATGTTTATATATGTGTACAAATGTAATGTATACATATATGAACGCATATTAAGCTTATTTATATTGATATTGTATGTACATATGTGTGCGCATGTAAGTGTGTTGATATGTGTATGTACATATGCATGTAGTACATACAACATACCAACGGAGTTTTTTATACGGGGTTGTATCCACGTGACCATACGTATGTATATATAAACTTATATTAAGTCAAAATCTATCATGTATGTATGAATATATGTGTGTGGTTTGATAACGTATTAGTATGTGTGTGTGTGTATGCACGTAACGGTGTCAAAACATGTAGGAGATGCGATAGTATAGGTCACACGGAGACCTTAGAGGCAGCTTGGATGGTAATATGTGAGCCCTTTAGGTGACTCCCAGACCTTGGGGTCACCTATAATTTCTCTTAATAAGTGACCTCTCAGCTGAAGATGTGAGCTGGAGAACTATACCTCACCTCCAGGCCTTTAGGTCACCCTGAAGATTTTTTCATATTTTATTTATATTATTATTTATATGTAATAATAATAATAACAATAATAATAATAACAATATTTAGTATTATTATAATAAAAATAATTAGTATTATTATAATAATATTTATTATTAATAATATAACAATAATAATAATTGTATATGTGTACTTGCGGTATGCATGTTTATATATGTGTACAAATGTAATGTATACATATATGAACGCATATTAAGCTTATTTATATTGATATTGTATGTACATATGTGTGCGCATGTAAGTGTGTTGATATGTGTATGTACATATGCATGTAGTACATACAACATACCAACGGAGTTTTTTATACGAGGTTGTATCCACGTGACCATACGTATGTATATATAAACTTATATTAAGTCAAAATCTATCATGTATGTATGAATATATGTGTGTGGTTTGATAACGTATTAGTATGTGTGTGTGTGTGTATGCACGTAACGGTGTCAAAACATGTAGGAGATGCGATAGTATAGGTCACACGGAGACCTTAGAGGCAGCTTGGATGGTAATATGTGAGCCCTTTAGGTGACTCCCAGACCTTGGGGTCACCTATAATTTCTCTTAATAAGTGACCTCTCAGCTGAAGATGTGAGCTGGAGAACTATACCTCACCTCCAGGCCTTTAGGTCACCCTGAAGATTTTTTCATATTTTATTTATATTATTATTTATATGTAATAATAATAATAACAATAATAATAATAATAATAATAATATTTAGTATTATTATAATAAAAATAATTAGTATTATTATAATAATATTTATTATTAATAATATAACAATAATAATAATTGTATATGTGTACTTGCAGTATGCATGTTTATATATGTGTACAAATGTAATGTATACATATATGAAGGCATATTAAGCTTATTTATATTGATATTGTATGTACATATGTGTGCGCATGTAAGTGTGTTGATATGTGTATGTACATATGCATGTAGTACATACAACATACCAACGGAGTTTTTTATACGAGGTTGTATCCACGTGACCATACGTATGTATATATAAACTTATATTAAGTCAAAATCTATCATGTATGTATGAATATATGTGTGTGGTTTGATAACGTATTAGTATGTGTGTGTGTGTATGCACGTAACGGTGTCAAAATATGTAGGAGATGCGATAGTATAGGTCACACGGAGACCTTAGAGGCAGCTTGGATGGTAATATGTGAGCCCTTTAGGTGACTCCCAGACCTTGGGGTCACCTATAATTTCTCTTAATAGGTGACCTCTCAGCTGAAGATGTGAGCTGGAGAACTATACCTCACCTCCAGGCCTTTAGGTCACCCTGAAGATTTTTTCATATTTTATTTATATTATTATTTATATGTAATAATAATAATAACAATAATAATAATAATAATATTTAGTATTATTATAATAAAAATAATTAGTATTATTATAATAATATTTATTATTAATAATATAACAATAATAATAATTGTATATGTGTACTTGCGGTATGCATGTTTATATATGTGTACAAATGTAATGTATACATATATGAACGCTATCTGTATAGTTATCAAAATAGGTTATAGCCTAATGGTATACCTTGTGTTTATTTTTTTTACAACTTTTGTTTGTTTTTTTTTCTTTGTGTGAAGAAGATGAACAGCAACTTCTTTATTTAAAGCTGGCATTTGGCTCCTGTAGGTCACTCGGAGATCACGGTGTGACCTATAGGTACCCCGTGAACGACCACTGTGCCACCTATCAATCACATCCTCGTACTTCTCCGTGTTTTCCGCGTACTTGGGCGGGTTTTTCAGAGTTTTCTTAACCACACCTGCCCTAGGGGTGACTCTTAGGGCATTATGTGAGCTTTTTATCCCTGGAGGTGACTCTTAGGTCACAGAGTCACCTACATAAGGGGTGCCAACCAAATTTTAAGGGGGTGTCTCTAACAGACCCCGTTTACAAATTACAACATATGTTTGCATTTAAAGCTATTACCAAAGTTATTAGCTTTCCTAGAACTTATGAATACATTCAAGGTTTCCCTTTTATTGGAAACATTATATTGAACCTATGAGATAGGATGAATAAGTAGAATTTAAATCAATGTGTCCCCTAGTCTTTTCATTATGTCCCCACCCTCTTCGTCTTCTTCTTGGTTTCTATACGCCTGAGGGATGGTTATAGACTCGGTGAATATATGTAACAACCTGGGATCCCAACTAAGACGGGACCAGATTGTATCATTTTACGATCAAATACATAGCGGAAGACTTACACAAATGACTTACAACGTTAAGGCACTATAAAATAAAACTGATAATATAAACAAGCTCTAGTGTCCCAAGTGGTACCGAACCGTTAAGTCTTTCACCCTAGTTGAAGGTGAGATAACAAGTCTTAAACAAAACAAGCCTTAAACAATAAATATACACTTCTTTAGGGAAATAAAATATCAACTAAAGCTTCTACCGCCACGTGTTGTCAAGACCACTATTATTCGTTATCTTAGTTTCCTGAAATACATGCTTAAAGCACGTCAATAATAATGCTAGTGAGTCACAACCAGGCACTACTGGACAATCATATCATATAATATTGTTAATATGTTGTATGCATGATAAATTAAAAAAAAACCAAAGCGTTTATGGCACGTCAAATCCCTGGCTATAGGTATAGAGTGTCTGTGTCCGCCAATGTACGTGTCTTTTGTACCAAACCTATATGTCGCTTAGTGCTCCTACCAGCGACTCATGAGGGTTAAAGGTCGATGACTAACCCAAGTGACAATCACAAAATAAGGATCATCTTCATCCCTGGATACAACTAAGCATGATACTCTTTGTATAGTATGGATTCGTCTATATGTATATAAGTCCAACTTTTATCTATCTTATCTTACTTAATGGTTTGTTCGGGCATACAAGCTATGAGTACTTACCATAAGGCTTATATTCACTATAAGAAAATGAAGCGAATACAACCCCGATAAAATGTTTCATAAGTCCTTAAAAGGATTTTATTAGGCCTAATGTAATTTATGGTATCTTATTGATGATTGGAAATTTACTCTTTAAAGCTTGTTTTTCATTTTTTAGAGTGGGTTTGGGTTTTAAAAATTGCTACTATATTGAAAATGTTATTATTTGTGTAGTTTATAACATATAAAACTCTTCTCAAAGTCATTAGGTTGTGTGTAATGAGGTGTGAAAGTCTTCTTTAGTGCCGGATAATGTCCTATAGCACCCGGGTCACCGCCTCCCAGGACGCTATGGTTCAAAACTGGTATGTTGGTGTGACCTACATAACGCTCGAATTTGTTGCTTTGCCCAAGAAATAGTCGTTCAACGGCTCCAAAACTCATTTATTTCTTTTTTTTTCTTTTCCTTTTAACCCTTTTTTGAGAAGAGAAAGGATCGGTTTTGGTTGATTTTTACCAATTTCAACGGACTGGTCATGAGATATCAAACTGAAACCTACTGGATTGCTATTTATCTCAAACGAGTTTTACCTAAAAGGGTTGCTATTTAAGATTTGAGTCAGATCACAAGCCAGTTTCGGACGAACTAGTTTGGACATGCAACTTTAGTAGGGAGTGCCACCTTCAATTCTTGTATATAACAAAGTAAAAAAGAAATTAATAATTATTTATATAAACTAAGTTCAAGCTGTTAGGAATAGTACTTTCATGTGATTGGGCCACGTGGCTCCGACTAGTGGTTGGATGCCATGTAAGAGTATCCGTTAAACTTTTAACGCCATTGTGAAATCTTTTTGTGTATTTGTGTTTTCTTTAGGATAATTTTTTCGTTTAACGTCGTTGCACAATCATTTTGTATTTACATATTTTTCTACGTTGAGTTTTACTAATGCAACTATTTTATTTAGTCACATTATCCTATCCCCGCACTACACGTAGATAAAAAAATCTAGTTTAAACTTAAAATAAAATTTTAATAATTTTTCCCACTTCTAAAAATAAAATTGTTAATGTACTTGAAAATATTATTATTTATTACCACTCTTGGACATTTGTAATATCATTTAATTAGAATATAGAGTTAATTTTTATTTCGTTCCGCAATATTTGATTTATTAACTATTTAAGTCTAAACTTTAAAAAAATATGATTTTGGTGTCTGTCTGACGTCTACCTCATGTTTCAATTTCAGCCATTTTTAACACCTCGGACACCAAAATCGGCACAAAAATGACTGATATTGAAACAAAAAGTAAACGTAAGTCATCAAAATCAAAAATTTTAAAAGTTTAGACTGTAATGATTAAATGAACCAAACCTAAAAACAAAAATAATAATCAACTCTAAAATCTATTATATTGAGTAAACAACCTCTATATACGGTTTTACATCATTCCATATTCTACTCCTGCAGTACCGAATCCTATATTTATGCATTACTTATTTGTAACATACTCCATCATTGCCCTAAAATGCTCACCGATTTAGAAAGAAAAAAAAAACGTTGTTGGTTGAATCTCTTTTCCGTTTCATTTTGTGCATGCATGGGCTGACCGGCCCAAATGCTGGGTAGAGGGTCAAGTGACTACAAAGATTTTTTTTATTCAACGTTATCTCGTTATTTTATGTGTAATTATAAACGCGTTACCATCGGCCATTTGATTGAATGGTAAGGGGCAATTGCTAGAGACTTGAGACTGTGATGTTATAAGTTTGATATACAAGCTCGATAAGTTTTACACGCGGCCACTCACGGAGTGGTTTTTTCTAAAACTAGTTTTCTAATGGCAATGAACGTGCCGTAGGCAGCGTTTTGCTAGTATGGCTTCCTGGCTCTTTTCAAGGTGTAATTAGTATGCCATTAAAAATATATATATATTAACGCAGTCAAAGAAAATATTGTCACATATCCAAAATCCATGGTGGGCGGTTCAACTTGCATGTATGGCGTTACGGATTGAATTATCATTGACCGGTACGAGACATGTCACATCGTTTGTGGGGTTTAGAGGCCAAGTAATGGGTCATTCCATAATTAACAAGTCTTTTTTTATTGAGTTATCTTGTTTGTTATATATACCATCTACTTATATTTCATTTTTTGTATTTGTTTCTTATGTAAGTTTCATGAATTTGTTCTACACTATCAATATATTACAAACATTTGTAAAATGAAGTTGAATTGCATTCTTTGCCCTTTAAAAAGTTCATTCAAGCTGTAAATTTGGCCTAACTTTGTTGCAAAGAACATAAGATCTAGTTCCAAATTTCCGAGGTACTAAACGACAACAGTTCGTCTCAAATGATCAAATAACTTTGTAGCAAAGATTAGCAAGCATATAATGAAAAGAAACACTTGTTCTGAATCTGAAATACAGTACAAAGTCAATGGTACTTTATTTGGAGCTAGGTAACTAAAGAAGAAACCTTTAAGGAGTCATTAAAGGGCAAAGACACACTACCAAAACACAACTTAACTAAAGTGAAAGAAAGAATCAATGAGCTGAGGTTATACCAGCAAGTTATTAGTTATTACCTTGAGAAACCTGAGAAGATAACACCATCTCCATCAAATCCATCTCTTTCTTCTCATTTGACAAAGAACCAGAACCGGAACCAAAACAAGAACCAGAACCAGAACCAGAACTTTGTTCGACATCAAACGCGAAGCCATGACTTTTAGTATCTTCATAGTAACCATAGTCGCTAGAGTTCGACCATGCAGTGTATCCTTCGAGGAGATAAGAGAAGTAAACATCAGGAGTGAGTTGGGTTTTCGATGTATCTCGAGGGTTTAAACAAGTATTTGAGTTTTCATCATGAAGAAAGGTTGATGAAGATGAAGCAAATCCATGTTGCAAATTGCCACTAAACCAAGATGACTTTGGATCTTTAATGTGGATTGACTCATTGGATATAGATGAAGATGAAGCTAACCCATATAGTGAATTACCACAAAAACCTTGGGGTTTCATGTCTAAAGATGACTCCAAACCTTTGATAGGGATTGAGTCATTGGAGATTGATGCATATGGTGCAAAACAATATTGTGATTTGCCATTAAAACCAAAGGAATTTATGTGTAAAGAGGATCTTGGATCTTTGGTGTTGATTGAGGAATCACTGGCCAAGGTGGTGTTCGAATCTCCAAAAAAGCTTTGCATGAAAGATAACTCATCTTCATACGATTGCCGCACAATGTCAAGAGATGGATTGTCCTCAAAGTTTGAGTAATTTGGTAGCTCATGAAAGATAATGTCGTCAGAGATGGTGGTGGAACTAGCCGGAGATGCCATAACATTGGTGTCTTTGGTGGCGGTGGAAGCGATATTGTTATGATCACTAGCATTATTTGTAGTAATCTTGCTTCTAATGTAGTCCTGTAAAATAGAACACCGAGGCTTTCGATTTTTGGCATCATGATTCTTGCTCTTACGACGCGAATGCCTCCTTTTCGTTGCATTCCAATGATTCTTGACTGCGTTCTCCGTCCTCCCAGGAATTAACTTTGCGATTTCGGCCCATTTGTTGCCGATCTTCTTATGAGTTTCTACCAACATTCTTTCTTCATCTTCATTCCAAGTATCTTTCTGAAAAGCAAATGAAAGGGCAGCCATATATATATAGCTTGTTATAGCTAACACAAAGGAATTAACAAGATCATAAAATTCATAATCTTTATGCATGTATCTTAAAGCCTTGATCAAACATCCACTTCTGTTTGAAAAAATTTAAATAAACCTTAACATATGTGTTTGCAAGAATTTGTTCTTTATTTTGAAACCTTATATTTCAAGATTCAAACAATATATAACTTATCATCTAAAAACATGCATGCCATTAACAATTAATCATATTTCAAGATTCAACAATATATAACTTATTACTTTGGAGGGAAAAAAAGAGAGAGAGAGAGAGATTAGGGTTATTTGATAAGAAAAACAAATTGAAAATGGCAAAAAATTAGGGTTTGACCGAAAAAAACATGAATGGGTCAATTAGGGTTTCTTCAGACAACAAACAAGCAAGTGAGTCAATATAATCATAATCTGATCTAAAGAATCTTCACCAAATCCACACTGCAGTTGGTAGATCATATATATATATGAAATTGTTGTGTCGGAACTTATTGTTTTAACCCTATTTTTAGAAACTTGTTGAGTTGAATTGTTGAATTCCTATGAATTAATCAAAAGCAGATTAAATCAAACAAAAACCTTGATATCAGGACGCAGATGATTATGCCATCGTTCGCGACACTGTTTGCCCGCTCTACCGATCATATGCTCAGCGATTTGAGCCCATTTCCGAACTCCGAATAGTTTCACAAGCCTAACAAGTTTCCTACATAACACAAAAAATGAAAAAAAAAATTATTCAATGTTATGAACAATTGAACATCAATAAGAATAAAGAAATGAAACATTGTTTAACCTATCTTCTTCATCTGTCCATTGTCCCCTGATGAAATTCTTACTACATCCGCCTTTCGATATCGTTTTCCTACCGGATTTGATCATAACTTCATTGTTTGGTTGTAGGGTTTGATGATTCTTTGGAAACACACCATGATAAGCAACATCCATTGGGTAACATGATGGGACTAATGATCTTTCGGGTTCATCGAACAAGCCACGGTTCGATCCGTTAGAATACGATGAAAATCCGTAAACCGAATTTGAAGGGATGAATGATCCTTTGTTCTTGTGATGAGGAAATTGGTTGTGGCCACTTTGACCTTGCAAGAACCTACCAATGGCTGTTAATGGAGGAGCAACAGGAGGATGCTTTTGTAATTTCACATCAACACCATCTTCCATAGGCTTCAAGAAAGATTTCTTCAAGCAAGACATGATGAAGGGAAGTGGACAAGCTAGTAGTCTTATGGTGTTCTTCAATTCCTCTCTCTTTCTTCTTGCTTATTTAGTCCCTGCAGCTATTTAATCATTTTTATTTCTCATTTATTAGTGTTAATTACTAAGAAAGAGGGTGTTGGGGAGAACATTAAGCCTTGATTGAATTTCTTGTAAGTTTTTTAGTTTAATTATTGAATTACAAAATGTAAATACTAATCCGGTATGCATGTGTAATTTAGAATGGTATAAAGCATAATATGCTCCTAATTTCCTTAAAAAGCTTTGAATTCTATATTTATATTTAAATTAAATACTAAATTGATCGAGTATTGACTTTGACCTTTGACTCGTGATCTAAGCTGCTCTCTTGGGTTCTTTAACACCAATGTGATTGATCAAAACAATACGAAGTTAACATAGAATAATGTTAAAGCCACATTCTGTTTACTTATCGCTGATTATTTTTATTATCATATATATTAATGTTCTAAAACCGGATTAAGTCTTAAACAAATTACAATTATGAAAAAAACATTTTATAAACATTCAAGCACGAAAAATCACAAATGTAAAGAAAACTTCAATAAAAGATGTCAAGAAACTTCAATAAAGTCTTAAACAAATTACAATTATAAAAAAAACATCAATATAAGTTTATATCAAACTATATTTATTGAAAACAAACTACACTGGGTGTTGTATGCATCAACTTATTCATCATTTAGCGCAAGTGTGTGTTTTCAAAACCAATTCAATTAACAGCCTACACGCTAGCTTCCAGGTTCCAACAGGTTGAACCATAAAATTTGTCGGTTCAAATTTAGCTTGGAATTAGACTAAATCGGGCACACTATCTAGTCTCCAGTCGCCGGTTCAAGTGTTCGAACTGACCAGTTCAAAGCGAGTTTTAAAACATTGTCATAGATTATTGTACTTAACTAGATTTTACTTCTCGTGCGTTGTCGTATGGATAACATAGATAGACAAAACAGTTACATTGCTAAAACGCAACGTAAAGAAAACATAAATGTAAAATGATTGCTCAACGGCAATATTACAATTAGAAGCCAAACACTCCAAGTATCAAACCTAGGATCGACCTAAAGCCTATGAATGATATATATATATATATATATATATATATATATATATATATATATATGTGTGTGTGTGTGTGTGTGTGTGTGTGTGTCGTAGTAACTAAATATAACGTAACACTATACAAAATTAAATACTTGAAATGATCGATGTGAAACTAAAATCAAAGAATGATTTAAGAACAATTTTAAAAAAAAATTAATCATAATCTGTCACGTGAAAGATCATATAATGATGTGAACACTATTCTTAAAATTCTTAAAATTTTGAATATTATATAAAAATAAAAGAAAACTAATAGAGTCTAAGCTTTTAAACTTAAACTTATACAATAAACATTAAAATTTTGTACAATACCACATACGCAAAAGAAATAAGAAATCTAATTAAGTATAAGCTTTTAAAATTTATACAATACCATACCACATGCAAAAGAAGGTCGTACGTAATACATAAGATCATATCAAACTTCACTTTTGTATAGATAATTCATTAATTTGGAAGTAAATAACATTGTGTAATATGCCTCTTGACATTATCTTAAAATTAACATACATAAAAATAGAATATAGAGAGTAAATTTCATTTTTATTCCAAGTGGTTTGGTTAAGTTAACGATTTTCATCCAAACGTTAAATTTTTAAAAAATTCAACAATTGCTCCTTGTTCTTTCAATTTTGTAGCAATAATATACCTACAGTCCTACACTGCGCTAACTCCGTCCCTTCCTTATGTTAGTGAGTTCCCACGTGCCCCTCACATTAGAGGCATTTTTGTCATTTTATTTACACATTTCGTTGGATTCCATAAACCCTTTTAAATTCCTAGATATTTTCTTACACCATAATCTCTTTTTCCTATCATCAAATTAACATGTCACCTTTCTCTTGTATCACCATTTGTTCATCGAAGCGAATACGTTAAGTTGTCATGGCAGCAATGCACGTTGACATACATAAACTATATGATGAGTTTTTTTTTTCTTTTTCTCACGGATTACACATTTTTCTTCTTTTAACGCTGTATGTATTTTTAAAAACCCAAATTTTTTAGCAAAAGAAGAAAAATTGTAAATAATTAAACAATAATATATATTATAAAGTAGTTACTTTTAATGGCTATATATTTTTATAACAGCTAATTTTTATATAACATTGTATTTTAATTTTGAACGGTTATATTTTTACTTTTAATTTTTTTTTAAATTATGAATTCAAATTCTTTGAAAGAGAGACGGGTGTAGTGCTTTTAGTCATTAAAAAAATATTAAATTTACAAACATGTATAGAAACATATATCTTTATAGAGAGATCATAATTATTCTCTATCAATCAATATTTTCAAGGTTGGATAATTTTTATTAATAGAACAAGAATCGAATACACGTAGGAAAATTGTTCGTTAAAATTAAATAGAAACTAATATTTAAACAACCTACTATATTACAATACAATTGAAATGAAATGATCTACTCCTAGTATATTTAGAAGGAAATTTAACAAATACACTACAGGGAAATGAAAATTACCAAATTACAATACAACTACAATGAAATAGAATTGCAAATACAATAGAAATAAAATTACATTCGAGATAATAAAATTCAAGAATAAATAAATTGGCAGTATGAAAGAATGAGAGGACCGAAGGTTTAAAAACAATATTCCCTAATATTATCGAAAGGGTGAGAGTTGGAAAACAATTACTTAAGAAGATGTTTTGAGTGATTTTAAGATAAAACCAGAGAAGAATTATTGTTTTAGAAGGTTCTAAGTTTTATGAAGAAAAAAAATAAAATAAGAAAACCTTGGCGAAGGCCTCAGGTCAAAACTTGAGTCCCTTAAAACAAATTACGGGTCTATCTAAGATCCCGTTTTGTTTCTCAGGTACATTCGCCTAAATCGATGTACGGCCGTGATGACTCTAAACTTGATATTACCTTTGAAGATGTTAAAAAGCCTCACAACGTACTATACAAACTCAAAAAGTACAGATGCATTAACCTTAGTTACATGCATTGTCCAAAGTTGGTAAAAAAATTCATTTTCACACTTAGTGAAAAAAACTCATTTTTCACTAATTTTCTCACAAATTTCCAACAAAATGCATTTTTAAAAAAGGAAAACTGACCACTATTAATCTCATTTATCACACATTGACAAATAATAATCTCAGTTTTCTCCACAATAATCTCAGTTATAAACATATTGGTTGTTTTGATCTGCCGTTAACTAACTGCGTTAGTTTTATCTGACTGGATATTCACATAGGATCCTAGGTTTTTTTTTATAAACCTTTTACCAAAAGCATTATATCACCCCTTGAAGCATATGTAAAGCTGTACGCTTGTGTATATAGACTCAATTTTATAATCCATTAATTAAGTACACAAAATAAACAAACACTGAGATCACTAAAAGTTCAATGTGGATGCCAAGTCAGCTAAAAAATGTCACTTACGATCCTATGTGGATGTCCAGACAACTAAAAACTAACGTCATTGGTGTTTAGTTAACGGACGGATGAATATAGGCCAATATGTTTATAACTGGAATTATTGTAAGATAAAATCAAAACTAGAATTATAATCAACCAATATGTGATAACTGAGATTAATATGAATCAATTTTTCTTTAAAGGGAAATTTCATAATATGTAAATCTCTATTAATAAATTTTCTTCAAGGCTTTGATAAAAAATCAAATCAAATTATTTAGTTTTTTGTTTATGATATTACTTAATATTCGCATTAGAATCAAGGTGTAAAATTAGTAGAACGATATTAAACTTTATTACAAGGTAAAAACAAATAAACATGTAAAGAAAAATCTTTTTTACTAAATGCAATGATCAAATAAAAACTCATCTTCTATTTTAATTTACATAAAGAATTTATTTTTAAGACGCGGATAACCCTCCCGCTACGGATAGAGGATTATCTTACTCATTGCGCCGTGCATCACACCCGAACCGCTTGACCAGCTCACTAAGCTATTTTCTTTCTCTTAAAACAATCTAGAGAAAGACAAACGGTGCACAAATGAGAAGTTCTTGGCTTTTATTTATATCATTATATGCAAAGTCCTAACAGTCATTTAAAACCTTTTCCTTCATGAATCCTCTAAGTGGGTTTTACAAACCAGTTTTGGGCCAAATCGGTTTTGACCAGAGCTGACCAAACTAGTTTTGGTTCACAACCCGAACCAGTTTGTAAACAAACAGATTTTGTGCACCTCTACTTTCAAGCAATGGGATATAAACTTTTTGTTTACCTCATGAATTCTAATAGACATGCTATGCTTAATTAACATATTAATTATACTTTATAGACAAAATTTAATTACATTTGTTGGCCATTACAAAATAACATTTTATAGTTGAAACAAAACAAAATCAAACTAAATGTTTAAAAGTATTTGACCAAAGATCACCACAGCCACTTTCGCGTCCACTGTAACTTGCCTCCATGCACCACCTTCCTAGTATTAACCCACCCCATTATAAACACACTTGTTTTTCTTTTTCTTTCCATCTTTATTATCGTTTACACGACTAACCTAAAATCGGATTTGGAAGGAGATGAGGGTCAAGAATTGGCGATTTCAGGCGAATCAAATGGGGAGCAAGTGTCGTCGGGTCCGTTGGCCCAGAGGAAATTGGCATAAGTGGCTGCATAAAAGGGGTTGATGGGGTCAACAGCAATGGCTTCCAAAAGAATTTGTTCAGCAGCCCATAAATCCTTTCTTACTTCCCATAAAAAGCTTGCATATTTACTTAGTGCTTCTGCGTCCTTTGGCTCTACCTTAGAAGCCCTTTTGAAGTACTCTTCCGCTCTATATCCACATAATTAAACAGAACAACTTTTATTATTGCATAATCTACAACTTAGCAAAGTGTTTATTACTCTCAATATTATAGTTTTTCGACTTTGGATAAAGAAAGTAACTTAACTAACGATAAGTTCACCAAAATGGTATTTGTTCTACTTCTTGATTTTTTTTAGTTACAAAGATAAACATGATAGACCATATTCCTCTTTAATTAATGTGAAAAGTGAGATTATAAAAAGTAAGAACATGACGTCTTATAATGTGCCAATATCATATTTTCTTTATTCAAATATTACTTGCTTAATTTAGATATAAAAGTAAGATGCTTATTTATGTACATAAAGATAGATACGTCTACATGATTTCTTTTCATGCAAGAAACCATACCACACAATTCTCCTTATCCCTTCCTTGAAGATGACAATTTGGCTCTCTCACTTTAGTGAAAAAGAAAGCTTGGAAATACATGCCTATGTGGCTTGGTGTCGACATTTAGCAAGAAAAAGATATTTTAATATCAAAAACTCAACAAGGGAAAACTTCACTAGCTGAGGATAACAAATTGCATGTGTTTTAAGTTTTTAACAGATAAACTTAGAGAAAGTTTTTCTGACATTAGGGTCATTTTTTTCAGATGCAAATTAAAAAGGTGAAGATAAAAAGTAAAAAATCAAAGAGTTATACCTATCATAATCCTGGGAGATGATGTAGAGGAACTGAGCATAATTGGCCAGGAGAAGAGGGTTATTGGGTTCTTCAGACAGACCCATTTGATACAGAACCTCTGTTCTGAGATGACTTTCTGAAGCATTGTCTTCTTCCAAGACTGTTCCAGTCACCGGAGAAACAAATCTTTGCATGGTTTCATAATCCAGAACTCCATTTCTAAGCACATCCTGCATATTAACAGCCTCTTCTACAATCAACTGCCATAAAACCGATTCCTCTTCGGTCACCTGACCCGAAACCGATGAGTTTATAGTCGATGACGATGAGTCCCCATCTGGAATAACTTTCCGGTGATGATCAAAACTCTCCTCACCGCCGGTGCCACTAGCTACCGGCCTGGATTTACCGCCACCACCATTGATACCACCAATTGAGGTGAGTTTTCCATTTGGAATTAGGGGAAACGTCTTGATTGATGAAGAGTCAACTTTGGGGAATTGGGCAGGCCTATTGTTTTCATTGAATGAAATGGACTCCACGGTGGTGGCCGGAGGCGGCGCCACCACCGCAAACGCGACGTTATTCGACATCGAGTGCACGCTATAATTTGCTAAAAGGATCATCACGTAGACCATTAATGTGGGAGTGTGTGAGAAAACCTGCTGAAATAGCCATACAAAAGAGGCGTTCATTTCTTTTTGTACCCTAACCAGAACCCCCTGTAAATCTTCGTAAAACAAAGCTTCTCTCATTTGGAGAGTGTAACTTTGAAGCTCACGGATTATGAACACCATTGAAGAGAACGCCTTCTTCACTGAGCAGTAAGCGGATTCCCCTGCTTCTCTGAAACCTTCCTCCCACTGTTTCTTCCTCTGAATAATCCGCAACGAAAACGGTAGATTTAAGCTGTTCGCCTTCCGCTCTATGCTCGCCGGAATCATATCCCCCGTCCACTCCGGCGAATTCACGAACGGATTCAGCTCCGGCTTCAGCGTTTCCGATTCAAATACGACGCCGCTGTCCGTGGAATTAGTCTCATCGTCACCGGATAGATGAAACGCAAGTGCCAATTCCTGAATCTCTCTACAGAATTCTTCGTCGGAAAATTGCGGATCTGAGCTTGCACTGACGACGGTTTTAGTAGATCTCCGATCTGTGGATTCAGGCAAACGAGATCGGTTCAACTTCGTGCCGAATACCGCCGGTCGGTGGACGTAGCGGATAACCACCGATACGTTGGATAATCTCCGGCGTCTGGTTGAAGGTGACGAGATTGCAGAAGCTAGGGTTTGAGGCGAAGAAGAAGACGGCCAATAATTCGAAGATCGTGACCAGTTCAAACAGCCACTCGCCACTTTCACTCCCATTTCCTATAGACCTATACAGAGAAAAGGCGAAAACGAGATAATTACAAGTTGAAACACGTAAAAAGCTTAACAACTTTTGGATCAATTCATCTTTTCAAGTTTCAACCTGCAACAAATCAGCAATCTGAACAAAATCTCAACGAAATAGAACATGATTCGTGAACAATCTGAACAAAATCGCAATAATTACAAGTTTCAACGTCTAAAAATTGCGAAGAACATTTGCAAACTAGAAAACGCACATACACACATATTTTAGGGCATTAAAATCGGATCACACAACATACTCCGTAATCACTAACAGAAAAGCGCACAAAGTAATCGAGATTCAAGTCTATTGAGCGAAATGTGAAATTTAGACGATGAGTTTTCGGAATCTACCAATCGAGACGAACTGTCCTCCGTAATCGCACGGCGGCGATGGCGCTGGAGAGTAATTTTCCGGTTGAAGATTCCGGCGAAAGGCTGCCGGACTACGAGTTGTGGCTCCACTTATGAAGAGAAGGAAATTTATGAATAGTCTTCTATCCCACATGAAAATATCTTCGATGGATTTAGACATCTGTGTGTGTATTCTCGTGGGACCGTAGACGAAGAAGCAGATATTGTAAATTTTCACTTTAAGTCCTCGTAAACTTAACTCACTATAAGTATAGTCCTTGTACTTTTATAAAATATTTATTAACATAAACGAGTTGTTTGACCCACCCCGCGCGCTGCCGCGGGGTTGGAATTGTATAGTAATAAACGTCTTAAGATGTCTAAGAATGTGCACACTAAATAGTTATAGTTAAACGAACATGAAACTTTGTCATGCCGTTTCCAAAAAGTTACTTCATATTTACAAACCATTACTTGATCAACATCTATCCATATAGATTTACAAAAGAGGGATAGAAGTTTGTTTGATGTTGATCAGCACTAAGACATTAGGATATACAAAAGAAGATCATTGTTTAGTTTCATACATACTAACATGCACATGCCAAAAGATTTGGGTCCTGGGACTGTTTTTGGAAGCTGCCTTCTAAATCAAATGAATAATACAAACAATTCATTAGCCCTAAAGCACCTAAATAAATAAACGGCATCTTGACCCACCAAATAGCATAAGGTTCAGCTTAATGTGAATACAATGAGACTGTACAAAATTAGCAATAATAAACATACTATTTAGTTAAATACGACCATAGTGAAACAAACAGTTTGAACAAATTGCAAACAATAGGAAAACTACACATGCAACAAACATCATAAGCAAATGAAAGTTTGACATAACACGTATACCTTTTGAGATTCAACTCTAAAATGTAACTTACTAACAATAAAGCTATAAGGCTTTAAAAAATGAATCCAACAATTAAAATCTGACAATGCAAAGTCAAAGGCACTCTCATTCTACAATTTAAGGAACTATGTCAATTGCATAGGCTGTGAATTTTTAAGGGCAACATAAATAATTGATGTGAACATGTAATTCATAAAAAAGTTCCATTTTAAGGATTATAAAATTCTTTTACTAACAGTAAAACTAATATCACACTTACCATTTGACTTTGTAGATATCGTTTGACTTTTGTGGAAATCATCACTTGAACTAACTTCAACAATCTTCAAGCAATCAAACAATCAAATCTTTTGGTTTGTTACAACTAAGGATATTTGAATAGATGATAAAAGAAATAAATGAACTTCACTATCGCTAAAAATCACAGAGATAAATCAGTGAGAAATAAATCAGTTGAAACTTACCAAGACAGCAAGTAGGAAACTCAAGTAGCAAGTAACCTACAATCACAAAACACAAAATAAACGAAATGTTAATGAATCCATCCAAAATCTGTATCGCAATATGAGGCACCAATGGAAATACAAAGAATATTATACATTAGTGAATAAATTAAACCTTATATGAAAATGCAGAAGACAAACTTAGTAAGAAACATTAAACGCACACAAATATGAAGACAAAACAACACCTAAAGAGATAATTCTCAACCCCACATACATACACCAAAGCATACTAACCCCTAATCAATAACGAAAAGAACTGACCGAGAAAACAGACATTGCTAAATATATCCAAACTCTGCATAAAGAAAAGAACACGTCACAAAAGCATGAAATATTCATATTCAAATGATTTAGCATCCATGGCAAAATATGAAGGAGTAAACACAATGAATTTTCATAATATAACTTAATAATTTTCCATAAATTTTTGGCTCAGAATTATCATCATAGCCGGCATGAAAGAAATTACTAACAGAAGGCTCAGAAAAACCCAATCATCACAGCCATGTAAAGGCTCAGATAAGATAATTGGCATGGGTCCTAGTGAAGGCTGCGGTTTACGCCTCGCCTCTCAATATAACCAATCGCTACCAAAATGAAACAGTGAAGGTTTTGCATCATTGCCACATCCTTGACATTCTGAAAGGGACGTATGTGCACAGGTTTTACCAAAATAAGCAACAGGAGCCACGAAAGACATTCCATGATACAAACTAACCAACAGTTAAGAAACAGTAAATATCAAAGACTTGCTCAAATCACTTGAAGATCATCACAGCCAAGCTTCAATATCCTCAATCAGAAAGGGACAAACCTGAAAGGGGCAAATCTGAAAAGGCTCAAATCAGTTTAAAATTGTTGTAGTCAACATACAATATCGTGGATCAGAAAGAGCCAACTGAGAAGTTCCAACGAAGAAATTAATAAAGCATCAAAATGAATGAATTCGTAAGTAGGGAACAACAATTTGTATCTTCGATAACCCAGGTCTATCAGCCTAAGCAACCATTTCAAAAACTAAAACTTACCAAACAATAGTAGCTCCGGTTGAAGCTTAAATCTTACCCCAAGAACCTCATCGTCTGTCGACCTAAGTCAAAGACGAAGCGTAACAGAAGTTCAAACTACGGCCGCAATCGCTGATTAAAGCGCAAATCTCAGATCGGAGCGGCGACAGACTCTTCAACGTCTCCGTAGAGAGAGAGAGAGAGAGACAGAGACGGTGAGTCACGCCGTCACATCGACGATCGGAAACAGACATGCAGTAAGTTATTTCATCGCATAACGATCCGAAAAATCACCGGCACCGACTCTGACAGATTCGCAATCGGCAGACAGTCAGGAGCATCGACGACAGAAATCAGATTCCAAAAATGAAACCGATAAAGACAAAGGTCGTTGTACACGTCGTTGCGTCAACGGGAACGGAGCAACGAAGTCGTCGCTTCGACGTCACCGGAGCATCGACGACGAAAATGATCAGAGAGAAATCAGTAGTAGCATATAAGAGAGAAAGAGACGGCAGAGACTTCTCCAAACCCTAAAATAGATAAAAGAGAGAGATAGCACACAGATAAATGAAAACCATGGTTAATACCAAGGACTAAAACTGTTAATAAAACAAAAACCTGGAAAGGACACGTAAACAAAACACAGGGACTAAAAACGTAATTTATGAATAAACCCGTGGTCAATCTATAACAAACAAATACTTCACTATTCACTTACAATTTGTATTGTATATATATTAAATTATTGCTCATGAGGTGGTGTTTCCGTAAGCGTACAGGTGAGCGTTAGATCACCTTCCAGTCATGGAAACACCACCCTCATAGCGAGAGATGGTCGTGAGCGTGAGGATGCTAGCCCATCGAAGTCTATGAATTTTAAGTTTATTTTTTTATTAATATATTTAATTTAATTATTATATTTTTTTACCACTCACTCATAAACGGTATAACCCATCCCCCTCGTTTGAGTGACGAGTAATGGCTCAAAGTCTGAATAAGAACATTAGAACATGATTAGTTTTGCAAAAGTCTTCTAACGACTCTTTTATTAATAACAAAAAACTCACAAGATCCGTTAATAATCTGTTAATTAAAGACGTAGAAGATAATTTATTGTTTAAATTGGATATCTAATCGTTAATAATCTCTTAACCAATGAAGGCCAGTATAATTGGCTAGAGGCATCAAAAACCCACGTCGTGAATTCAACTCTTCGAAGTGACACGACTATGGGATTTTTCTCTGAATGTGTCATGATGTCTCAACCCTATGTTCTTCTAGAGAGGTCAGCCACATTGCAGGGCTTGACCTGAGCCCAATTGTGAGTAGGGGTGTCAAAAATACCTGAACCCGATTAACCTGATCCAACCCGAACCCGAATAAGGTAATTAGGATCGGGTCTAATTGGGTCTAAAAGGCTTAATCGGGTTAATAGGGTTAACCCGAAAAACCCAATTATAGTTAGGGTCGAGTTTTGGATTGAGTTTATATAGAAAATCGGGTTTCGGGTTAACCCGATTAACCCGAATATCAATAAGTGCTTACGTGAATTATATCCAAGCAAAGCTATATAAATAAACAGTTTTTATTAGCATCTAAATATATGATAGTTGAATAAAGTACCAATAAATAATGTTGCAAAGATTTATGATATATGCATGGAAAGTTATACAGATTATGTCCCTTTTTTTATAGCTCTAGATATAATTCTTAGATCTAGAGGATTGCTAGTATAAAATTTCTTTTTTTATGATGAAACTATGATTTGAGAACATATCATGATTTCTTAATGAATTTTAAAAATTACAAAACCATAAAATCATAGAAATAAACATTTTAAATAAAAAAGAAGATGTAACAGTAGGGAAAGTAATTGTGTAACCCATATTTTGTATTTGTGTGTAAAACCCGCTTAACCCAACTAGCCCGACCCTATTAATTCGAAACCCGATTAACCCGAACCCTACTAACCCGAACTTTAATAGGGTCGGGTTGCGGGTGAGATCTTTATATTTAGAAACCCGACTAACCCGACCCTAATAACCCGAAACCCGATCGGATTCACCCGATTAACAGCCCTAATTGTGAGTATGCAATTCGCCGTTAAAAAAATATATAATAAAAAAAAGAAAACTGTATTTTTCTTTTACAAAGACTAACATCTTCTAAAAGAAAAATAAATGAAATTGAGAAAGTTACTTTACAACTAACTAAACATCATCAATGAGTGTAACAGGACATATAGACAGAAAGTCAGAAACTACAAATAAATTGTCATTAACTAGGTCTAGGTAAAAACATAATCACCAAAGGAACTAACAATGATCAATTAACTAATTACTTCTTATAACAGGTATTGATTGTTTTCACTAGCATCTGCTCCAAAACTACTCAATTGTGAAGCAAAATCAGACACCAAAAACTGCTGCAGAAACTCAACTGGAAGCCCTTGATCCATCAACAAAGGCTCATGACTCAAATCACCACCATCATCATAAACCACATTATCATCCCCACCCAACAACATATTCATCAGCGAATCCGAGTCCGATAATGGCGTAACAATCGGCCCCGTAATCGCGCTTACGGCATCATCATTGTTCGCCAATGGCATGATCAGATTACCCACAGGATGATGATGATGATCAATGACAAAGTTGTTGTTATCAATTAGATGATCTACATTCTTCGCCCACTCAATTCGGCTTTCGACTTCAACGATTTTGTGCTCTAACCCGAATGCGAAATCCCTCAACTGGGCTTCCGAGAAATCATCCAAGAAATCAAACCAAGAAGGGTATCTGGACTCCAGATTCCTCTTCTTGGTTTTAGAAAGATCATCTTCCATCTTGGTTTTCCTCTGCATGAAGTAATCGAATACGGTATAACTCTCGATCTTTTCCGGGTGATTACGGTAAAGATCGATCGGAACGTTGTGTTTTTGAAAATCGGGAGGGAAGATTTCAGGGTTTTGGTGATCATCAGAGAAGATGATCATGGAGAGATTGACATCACAGAGAGTTGTGAGTTCTCGGGCTTTCTTGATCAGGCCTTGTTTTCTTGTGTTGAATGTGAGTTTCCGTTTCTTGAGATTCGTAATCGGCTCCATGGCTATTTTCGCACGACCCATGATTTTCGGACAGAAGGAAAGAAATTTCTAATTGAAGAATGAATGAGAAATACAAAGGAAAAAGAAATAGCCCAGCGATATATATAGGGTTTCTCGAATAACTTAGCCATCAAGAAAATTAAAAACTAAAACTAAAAACTTAGATGAAATACTAATTATTTAATAACTAAATTAATATTCCTCAGTCGTCCCTATATAGATTACCGAATTGCCCTTTTAATTAAACGTCTTAATCGTCTCTATATAGATTACCGAACTGCCCTTTCATCGGTCTCGATATAGATTAGATCGACATCACCTTTAAGAGCCTTGTCCCGTAAAAGTGGTAGGGTATCTCAACATGTTTGGTACGTGAATGGAATGTTGGATTTTCTGTAGCTGGATATCGAATATATTGTCACAATATAGCTTCACTTTGTAGTCAACATCTTGGTTTAAGTTCTTTAGAAGTCGGACCAACCAGACGAGTTCTTGTGTTGTTATTGCCGAAGCTCTATACTCGGCTTCCGTTGTCACTAGAGACACGGTGGGTTGTCGCCTGCTACACCATGAGGAGTGGTATCAACAACTCACTAAGACTATATGAGTTAACTGTCACTTAAATAATGAATGAAGAAAAACAATAACGAGAACGAATGTCATCTAAGGCTGATCCACCATGAATCTATCTATTCCTTCCTGACGGATTAATTGGGTTAATTGTTCTAGGATTATATCTGGCACTCTTATGAACATTCAACAACCACAATGAAGTACTCACATTACTTACGCCCGACTAAAGACACAAATACTTGATTGAAGTAATATAGATGAGACTAGTCCTATTTTGACTAACCATGAGGAGTAAGCTAATACATCCAAATCACATCTTAGAAAGGCAACCTACCAATATGAAATGCTAATCCTTAACCCCATATTAGGAGGAAAAGACAAAACACACAAGTAAATAGACAAACTTAATTAACATGTCATACTTGCTAATGAAATCACTAAGAATTACTAGACTCGCTAGAGATCTATATATGTCGAGACTACTAAGTCAACAACTCAGAAACAACACAAACCCAATACTTAGAATGCACCTATCCTAAACATTAAATCTCTGCTATCAATTCTTAGATATAACATAAACAAGATAACATTATCACTCATGGAAAAAAAACGTAATCACTTTACTAAAATCATCATGTAACATATAAACATCCATCAATCAGGATTTAACATCATTATGTTTCACATTGTCTTAGACGATGTTATAGAGTTAGCCTATCATGCTTGGAAAACAGAAAAAAATGATTGAAGTACAAAGATTAAACATTGTGAATACAAACTAAACATGTAGGCACTTCAGATCTTCGATCTTGGAAACTTCTGGACCTCTCGGGACCTTCGAATATGACTTAGAACTTCTATGTCGTCGTTTGGAATCGACTCGTAACGAACTTCCATGATTCTCTCTATGTACGTTTGGTAATCGAACATGTATGCACTTTAGATCTCTCTATCTTTCTCTCTATGGGGCATCTTTCAAGCATCTATATTTATCTATTAATATAAAAAATCAAAATTAACTAGAAAAACACTATAAGTACCATATTTTCTCATAATTTTATATAACACCAATTATATTATTATGTTTTTCTACTCTCCAACTCAAATTAAAAAATCTTTATAGCGAGACGGTTATGTTTTGTATCTAGAGGAGTTCAGTTCAAATCATGATGTGGTTTAGATGTAGTATATATGTATGTGTGTTAGCCGTAAAAAAATCATGAATCCTTACAACCGTGGATTTAACCAGGAGACGAAGTATAGTGAGGGTCCGACCGGACCCGTGCCATACCCGTTATTTTGCTCAGAAGAGAAAATTTATACCCGTCCAATATATACTAGTCCGCCTATTATTTTTTAATTTGACCCAATGAGTTTCTAGTCAAGTTTCGTCCCGGACCCAAACTAACCACCGTTTAAACTGAACAAAAACCAATTATCCCAAACCAACCATCATTTAACGAGAACCAAGTTGTCAATTGGGTGCAAATTAGTACAACGCAACCGATACTCATATTTACCGGTTGGTCATAAAATCCATCTGTGTTTTACCAAACAAAGAACACAAAGCCGAAGAGGTCGTTCCCAATACACAACTCAAAATCCGAATAACACTATTTGTCCATTTTATGTTCGGTCGGTATCGGTTCTTTACGGTAAAAAAAACGAGATATCGCATAAACAACAATACATATTTTATAATAATAAAAAAAAATTCATCCCTATCTTCACGCAACGTGGAAAATAGATGCGCGATTATTTGGCTTTATTCCACGTTTCCTTTCGTTTCTTCCCGCAATTAAAAATGGCGGGAAAATTTCACTTGACACCACGATATGGCGCTTCCCGCGAAACCGGTTCACCCAATCCCTATATTTCAGCTATCGCCTCCATTTCCATTTTCAAGCTCAAATCCCTACCAGATTTCAGCTTAACTGATTTCCGACGATTCGACAGAAGATGCCGTCAATCGCCGGAAGTAGATCGTCACCTATGTCAGTCGTCGCCGGCGATGTTTCCTCCCCTCACAAACGGCGGTTGAGATCCAATTCGGATCTGATCGATGATCCGGTTTCCAATACTCCATCCAAGTCATGCTCGCCGTTGAAGACCAAATCTCCTCGTCAACGCGTCGGTGACAGTCCCCGTACAAATCGAGGAAATGTGAGTTTTCAGTTTTCGAAAGTTAATCCTATTATGTTATTGTTGCAGAGAACTTTAAATTTTACAATTCGAAGCATGATTTATAGGTTGAAACGTGTGTTGGTGGTAATTTGACGAAAATGAAGAATTGTCCGAAGAAAAAGTTGTTGGACAGTTTCCTGGATAAACCGATCTGGAATCCAACAGGTTATCTCGACGTTTGACCTAATTTGAGATCTGAATTATGCGATATTTGATGCTTATAGTCTAATTTCTGTCATCCTACTGAAAGATGTGTTTATATTGTGCAGATTCGGACCAATTAAGTGCGGTGAAGGAGGCATTGCATGTATCTAGGGCGCCATCTATGATTGTGTGCCGTGAGGATGAGCAGAAAAGAATAGTGGAGTTTTGCAAGCAGTCAATTGAGCAAAAGAAGGCTGGGAGCTTGTACATTTGTGGCTGTCCAGGGACTGGGAAGTCACTTTCAATGGATAATGTGAAGGGATGTTTGGCTGTTTGGGCTAAAGAGGTGATTTGGTTTTGCATAATTGTTAATTTTGAAATTCAGAATGCTTAATTAGAGTATCTCAGTGAATTTATTTTTATGTTTTGCTTTAGATTGTAGGTTGTTTTAGGTTCTTAGATGTAATGAGTTCTAGGCATATATAATTAGAGTATAATAATGCTAGTTCTTTACTAGCTAACCAATTTAGTCACCAGAAGAAAAAAAGGCATTTCTGACAAAATATCTATTTACTTGCACTCATTAGAGGGTCAAAAGTTTTTAGCATCCTTAACATATGCTTAGTGGTTTTCATTGTTTTCTGTTTAGTATACTGTACTCAACTCATGGAACCATGGTTATTGCTTTTCAGACAGGTGGTCAATTGCCAGATATATTGGCTGTAAATTGTACTTCTCTCTCAAGCACATCAGAAATTTTCATCAAGGTGAAAATTTGTCATGAAATTGATATGCATAAACTTGTATGTAAGCAACATTTTGCTTAAAATTTTTATACATTTTGCAGATACTTGAAAAAAGTAAACCAAATAAGAAAGTCAATGGTCGGTCTACACCCTTAAAACAGCTTCAGCAATTGTATTCCCAAAAGCAGCAGTCACCAGACACAAAAATGATGTAAGATGCATCACTTAATATACCCCATGACACACGTACACAAGCATGAACCATTAGCTCTTAATTTTTGCTAAGAAAGTCAATTAGTGATCATATTGAATATTTAGCTGCTTTCTATCCACTATCTTCTAATTTATGAGTTGTAAGCAGGTTGGTTATAGCTGATGAACTGGATTACCTTATTACGAAGGACCGAGTGGTGCTTCATGATCTATTTATGCTAACAACATTGCCATTTTCAGAAGTTATATTGATTGGTATGCTTGTTAAAATGTCTCTGCGCTTGCTTGCCTTTGAACTTTTGTTTAATGTTCCTTGTAATTGTTTTTTTACAGGTATAGCTAATGCAATTGACTTAGCAGACCGTTTTCTCCCAAAACTACAGTCTCTAAATTGTGAGTATTTTGTTTGTCTCCATTATAAACTCTACATGCACAAACTGAGTATGGTTTCAGTTATAATTAGAATTGTATTAATTTTCTTAATCTTAAGAAACAAAATGGATAATTGGATATGCTATTCTATGCCATCATACTAATTTCATGTTCTATTTTTCTTATATAGGTAAGCCAGCTGTTGTGTCTTTTCGAGCCTACTCCATGGATCAAATCATCATCATTCTCAAACAACGGCTGATGGTAACCATTCCTCCTGGTCATTGTCTTTAGCTACTTAATTAGAAATTATTTTTAATTTCATGCATTTCACTTTGCAAGAAGGGAAATTATATTATGTGTGTTTGGTTTCATCAGGTACTTCCTTACACTGTTTTCCAGCCGCAAGCACTGGAACTATGTGCACGAGTGAGTACACTACAATTCTATCTACTTATCTTTGGTTTAGTTCATTTGTATTTTAAATAATAAAAAAAGTCAAAGCAATTATAAATTCTAAGATGCACCATTGGGATATATGCAGAAAGTAGCTGCAGCATCAGGAGATATGAGGAAAGCTCTTGGTATCTGCAGGTTGGCATTTTTGTTTATTATTATTTTTAATTTGTTTATAGTCTAGAAATCCTCTTAAATTCTTCAAGGTAGAAACAATCTTGAATTTTTTCTTGGTTTCCAGGGGTGCAATTGAGATGCTTGAAAACGAGCTTAGAGAATCTACTTGCACTTCAACTTTGACATCCATGGTAATATTTTCTCATTGAATAACTTCTTATGATTTTTCTTTTCATTTTATCAGATTGAAAATAAAACCTGTAACCTTGCTTTTTGATAAGTGCAACATCTGTGTAATGGTCACAGTATGATGTTAATTATGAATCAACTTGATCATGAAAATTTTCACTTGTGATTTAAGATGATTGCACATTTGTGTCTACTGATTCCTTAAATAGTCTCCAAAATTTGAATTTATGTTTAAATAGTTATCTAATTATCTATCTGCTTGAACTTGTTGTAGGTGAGGGTTGATCATATGGCTATTGCTTTGTCTAGGGCGTACAAGTCACCGATAGTTGACACTTTACAATCCCTTCCACAACATCAACAGGTACCATTTTCCTACCATTAAAATCAAAATTATCTTGCTAAACATTTACATTTAGAATTGGCAGTCTTGACCCATTAACGTATAAATGGGTTGACTTGGTTTGAGTTTTATATCGCAAAAACCGGCCAAATCAAAATTCAGCTAAAAAGTAAATGGGTCAAATAGGTTAATCATGTTGAGAATAGGCCAAACTCTCAATTGCATTGTAAACATAACTAAAAACATCCATATTTATGAAGAATGATCAAAACAAGGTTTATGGATCAACCCGGTCTTTTCACTGAAGCAAACTAATTTGCTAGCCTTTCTTTGGTCTAGATTGTTCTCTGTTCTGCTGTGAAGCTTTTCCGTAAGGGAAAGAAGGATACAACAATAGGAGAGGTATACTTATATTATCTTTAGTGGTAAAAGATGAAATTGTAATCTATGATTATATTTACATATTTTTACTAATCAAAACTAATAATTTTACAGTTGAACAAGTTTTATATTGATATCTGCAAATCAACATTGATACCGCCCGTTGGTATAATGGAACTTTCATGCATGTGTAGAGTGCTAGGCGATCAGGTACCCACCGTCACCTATCAGCTGACTTTTTATCTATTCAATATCAAATTTATTGTCTTTTTGTAGCAAATTTTCATAAGTTTGCTGTCATTTTGTAGGGAATACTAAAACTTGGTCAATCTAGAGATGATAAATTAAGGAGAGTGACTTTGGGGGTAGATGAAGCAGACATCATTTTTGCATTGCAGGTACAAAAGACGTCTTTTAGCTTCTTAAATGTGACTGTTTTCATTTCTTTTGGGTCAAAAAGGGCATGCTTGAAATGGGTTTAGGGTCAAATGAGCTCAGTTGACTGGGTACATTTTTTCATTTTCTGAATTTCATTAAGACTACTATTTGCCAATAAAAATTAAAAAATTGTAGTCATTACTTGAAATGATCAGAAGATAAGTTTGTAATATATATTGAAGTAGGATAATAACAATATGTAAGGGTGCTCACCGTCCGGTTTGACTGGTTTTCTCCGCTAACTACTGTTTTGACATACTGAATAGTAGCAGGCTTTTGTGGTTTTGCTGTTTAAACTGATCTTTCTCCAAATGCTTTAATTTTTATTAAAAGTTTTAAAATGATAAAAATGTCAAATGAATAATCTAATACATACACATGACCTCATATTCCTAAAATAATATATGTTAATCAGCCATTTCCAAGTTCAAACCGTCTGCCGGACCATAAAACTACGAAATCATCAAAACTGAACCTCTAACGAAACCATATACATTTCAAATCGACCTACTTGCTTTGGTTTGTGCGGTTTGATCAGTTTCAACAGTCAGATTTGTAAAGTAGCAACCCATTAAATTTATATGATTTCAATTTGCTTTCTAATCAAAAACTTACTGTCTATAGAATCTAGTATACAATTTATGTCTAGTATAATAATCATTGAATTTCTTTGTTTCAGGGCATTCGCTTCTTTAGGAACTGTCTTCAGTAAATTACAACAGCAGAGCAAAGCTCCCGTATTAATTCTTTATTTTGACTGATGTATAATTCTTTTAGATTTAATATACAACTCTAGTGTATGTTTTCCTGAAAAAGAAAAAAGTAATAATTCTCGATTAGTTTTCTTTAACGAAGTTTTTCCTTGAGCAAATTTTATCTTATGGCATAAAGATAAAATTTGTTTTGATTTATCCTCTAAAAAGCCTACTGTTCGAGTTCAATTTTTTATGGATAGGAGGTAACTAAGAACATGGACTAAGAAGAAGCGGTCTCATTGACAATTAACTATTATACTTATACTTGACCCCGTAAGGGTCAAGGTCAGTTTTTTTATGGTTATTGCCACGTTTGAAAGATCTGAGCCTTTGACATAGGACCAAAAATGATCCTGGCCATTTAAACTAGGTGGTTTTAAAACTGTAAATCAGTTTTTTTGACCAATTTACATCAGCAATTACGTCATCCTTCCCCACGTCGCGTCCTTGGTCCTTATTCGATTCGATTTTGTGCGAGAATTCCGGCGGTGTTAAATAGGAATTTTTACAACTGAGTTTTCAAACCTTCACCGCCGGAATGATTTCACCGTCTCTCCCCTAGATCTCGATTGCAGAGCGAATCTATCATCAGCTTGCATCGCCCCTAATATGAATCGATTTATATCATGATCAACAGTGCGATCGATCCAGAAACGACTTTGTCTGATCTCAAGATTTGGGTTTGGGCGTTGATTCCCAAAGAAGGTATTCAATTAATTGTTATCACCTGTTTTTTTCCCGAATCATTTACTTTGTTTTTATCTATGTCGGCGTTTCAGTTGGAGGGAATGGAATAGGAGTTTCAACGAAAAAAAGGGGTCATGGTTTCTATGGATGTTGCTGCACTGGTAGTTTTCGGATTTTTTAGGTTGTCATATTCCTCAATTGCAATTGGTCTTTACTCATTCCGCTGAACTCGTAGTTTTTGGATTTTTTAGGTTTCTATGGATGTTGCTACACCGGTACTCCCAACTGTTCGGATTTTTTAGTGATAAATGTAGTCAGTAGAGTTAAATGGAACGTTGGCATTCATTGGTATAATTAGTCAAATACATGTTTTCATGTGAATCAGAGGTGGCAATAAATTAGAGGTTACAAGTCCGTGCAAAACCCAGACCCCTTCATGGTTTGGCTAATCTTCTACCTTAATTAATGACACGTAAATATAGGGCATAAACCACATAGTTAAATTAAAGCGTACACAGTTTGGAAAAGTGGATTTGGATTATGTTCTTTGAATAGGAGGCTTTGACAGTGGCTGGAAACAATGAACACAATCATCTACAATCAACAATAGAAAGGGTAAAGCACCTGAAATGTCAAATGACAGATATATGCAGACATGTGGTCAAAATGCTAAAAGAAAGAAAATAATGGTACGTAACTATGTTTCATTTACTACTGTTATTTGCATCTGATAATATTACACTTAAAACATAATTTTATAACTAATGTAATCTATTAAAGGCTGTAAAAGACATGATTTGTAGCTTATAGTTAGGAATACGTCCTAAAAATGGTCTATTCGTTCGAGTTAGGACGGGTTGCCTTAAAAACAACAAGATAATAAAAAATTTCAAAATAATTAGCTCATACATAATTTTGATATGAGAATCGGAACCAAATATATCAAAATTTGGTTGGTTGATTCTGATCATTTAAGTTATGTGCTTAATTAAGATGCATGAAGTATGTAATATTCACTTTTGATGGTCATGTTTGGCTGACTCTTATTATTTAAGTAGATAAATTGAACATCTGCTTATTTTTCAGATGAAATTAGATGATTTTAAGGTGAAATTAGATGTTTTCAGTACACACAACTTGAGATTTTATCTTTGTGATATATTTTTTTTATCTTTGATGTTTTTATCTTTGATGAAACAAGTAATGCTTCATTGTGAGCAGTGTTCAACTGACCAATATTTGAATTGTCTTATCTTGATGTTGCAGGAGTTGTTGCCATACATCTTATTCGCAATTTGACAGTGGCTAATTGAGTTTCTTGAAAGCCTGAGTGATCAGTATAGTCTTTCATTGGATGCCAGTTTAGTATCTACTTTTAGATGAGCTAATCGAGTTTCTTGGAAGCCTGGGCAATCAATATAGTTTCTCTATTGGATGCATGAAGCCATGAACTTAGGAGAAGTAGTTTTGAAGTGTTACGTTAACATGTTTGTTATGATTAAAAATATGTAATAAAGTTATCTTTTTTAGGACTTATAACCTTAGGTTGTGTTCTGATGCTAGAAACCCACATGTGAATAATTGTTGAGTATAAATTTCCCATGATTCAAAAGAGTTGTTTTAAAATATAGCAAGGCGGCTGTTAAATTGAATGAGATATAACTTTCGGACAATTACATGAGCTACACAAGTTGTGCATGTAGTTTAAAAATGGTTTTTTTTTTTTTGGTTTTGTAGAATGTAAACAATACCAATTATATTGTTTATGACTGGTTCATTCTTATGTGAGTTATGTCAACATGGAAGAGTTCAAAAAGACATTCAAGAAAGAAAATCCAAATGTGAACACTCTTCATCTAACGACTTTTACATTATGTAAGATGGATCTGTTTATTTAGTTTAATCGTATTAAATATTTTTGCTTTATAAAATAGTACCTCTTACTCTATCCCTTTGAATCAAAAGTTTATTTATTTGGTTGTGTATGTGTACATAAATGAGGGAACTGGTAAATATCGTCATATTTGTTTGGGTTAACTGCATCAAAATGTAACATTCTTAGTTTCATCATCTTCTGTTTCATTAAAAAGTGTTACAAGGATTAAATCTAAACCTTATCATGTGTATTTGCAGGCTACTAAGACTTTATGTCGTTTCTTTGTGACATAAACAGGTCAAAACTTATCCTAAATTCATGGGCACAAACTGTTGACCAGCAGAGGTTAATGAGGCTAATGATGCTGGCCTGAACTTGCCTTCCATCACAATTATGAACATGAACCCGAATCGAACCATCCAACGAAGTCCAACAATGGTGGGAAAGAATCCTATAGTGTAAGTTCGAGTTACCATGGTCCGAGTTAAAGGCAACCCCTTTTCATATAGAATTCTAAACAATTAGCTTCAAAAAGTGATAATTTCTTCGATTCACTCAAAAATCGATAATTGAGTTGCGTTACCCGTACTGGGACGGGTATAACACTAGTTTATAATGGTCGGCAATTATTGTATAAATTTATACTTAATGTAACTATTTTTAGTTACATTATTTCTCTTTAACTGTTATATTATAAATTTATACTTACATAAAAGTTCATATGGGATATAAATGTTTTTAATCAAGCTTATTCATTTTTAAACTTATAAAATTAAACTTAATTTAACCTTAAAAATATAGTATATAATTACCGAAATTTGTTTAAATTAAGATATCATGAGAGTTAGAGATATGACTTTTCTTGTGGAGTTCGTATGCCATTGCATCTTATGATGAGATGCTGAGGTGGAGCATGATAGTGAGCAAAAGCACAATATCAACATAGATTATACTACTATAAATTGAGACCACTCGTAACATTGATGGTTGCGCTTTCTACAAACAGTCTCTATTAGTATGCTACGTCAGCTTTTTACACATCTTTCTCACAACTAGATTTTTTTTGTCTAACGCGATCCTTCCAATAAACACCCTCATTTACCTATTAATTATTTATGTGTGGGAGAGCCTAAAAGGAAAAGATAAAAAAATGTTACATGCGTCGTCCATCACCACGAGTGAGATGTCTAAGGGTAGCATACCTTAATGCCGCCTGCCCCACAAGCGGCGCTAGCAAGGCGACATACGAAGCCAAGGGCTAAGCGTTGTCAATATTCTGAATCATCGTGCGGTATTGATGACACCAGGAAATGAACTGACTTTTTGTTGCTTTTTAATATATAAAACTTAATAAATTTGGATAAAAATAAAAGTCTAATTATAAACCATCTATATATGTAAAGAGCATTATTGGCATATATGATATATGTATCCTATCACGTAATGAACCCAAGCTTTAAGATGAACACAATGCTTCCACCGCACAGTGTAGTGGAGCTGACCTCGCTCAAAATAATGTGGTGTCACCATTGCACCAAGTGTCCCACCGTAGCAAATTTTCAAGATCACGGTGAGCGGGTATCACATCCTCCTATTTTGTTTTTTCACCCTTTCTCTATCTCTCTCTAACCCCACTCCTCTTTCTCTTCTTTTTTAATTTTTTAATAATAAAAAAACTGAAAGGTGGTGTTGTTTAGGTATTATGAAAGTAAAATGTGAAAATGTGGGATGATGATGTGACATCAAAAAAATGAGAGGTTGAATGAGTATTCTAAACATGCTTAGACAAAAATGAGAGGTTGAAAAATGATAAATGAGTATTCTGAACATCCTTAGACTTTAGACGTAATAGGGATATATGGTTATTAACTTAGCTTTTTTAATCTTTTTCTATCAACTAGAATATTATACCTTACCTTTTTTAAAATTAAACTCACATTCATACGAAAACCATATTAAACATTTTAAAAACCATCCACATCGCTTTTTTCATTCACCAAATTAATAAAAACTAAAAAAATAATAAACATATGGTTTGACACAACGTAGTGTTCCGTCAGCAAAATCGTCAGCACCTCCGCAGTACCGCCGTAGAAAATAGAAAAAACTTCTATCTCCACTTCCCTCCAAATCCCCTGTGACCTATCAATGGAAACCCTAGCCCTCTCCCGCCCCTTCCCGCCCTCTCTCCGCCGTTCCTCCGTTCACTCCGGCGCATCCTTCATTCCTCCATCCGTCGCTCTCTTCAACAACGCCTCCACTCCTCGTTCCCTCACGCTCAAATGCTCCACTCAATCTCCAACCGCATCAGGTACTCTCAAACTTCCGCTAATTTCATATACTCATTTTGATAATTTGATTGTATTAGCATTTTCACCAGTTTTCCACTTCATTCTTCGTAAAAACTATGATTGTTTGCTCGATTTATCTCGTAAGCTTAATAATATGATTAGATACTGATAGATGATTGCTATTGTTGTTTTCGCAGTCGATCATTCAGTGAAGTTCCTGATGATTTCATCTACTCATTTTGATAATGTGATTGTATTAACTTTTTGATCAGTTTTCCACTTCATTCCTCGTGAAAATGTTGATAGTTTTGCTCAATTATCTCGTTAGCTTAATAATATGATAAGATACTGATAGATGATTGCTATTGAAGTTCCTGATGGTTTCTTCTACTTATTTTGATAATTTGATTGTATTAACATTTTGACCAGTTTTCCACATCATTCTTCGTGAAAACGTTGATAGTTTTGCTCGATTTATCTCGTTAGCTTAATAATATGATTAGATACTGATAGATGATTGCTATTGTTGTTTTCGCAGTCGATCATTCAGTGAAGTTCCTGATGATTTCATCTACTCGTTTTGATATTTTGATTGTATTAACATTTTGACCAGTTTCCACTTCATGCCTCCTTGAAAACTTTGATAGTTTTGGTCAATTTATCTCGTTAGCTTAATAATATGATTAGATACTGATAGATGATTGCTATTGTTGTTTTCGCAGTCGATCATTCAGTGAAGTTCAAGGAAGCTGCGAAGCATGGGAATTTGATTCCGTTATACAGGTCGATATTTTCCGATCATCTGACTCCGGTTATGGCGTACAGGTGTCTCGTGAAAGAAGATGATCGTGATGCACCGAGCTTTTTGTTTGAGTCTGTTGAGCCAGGTTTAAAGGCTTCTAATGTTGTAAGCACTAAGCACAGCTACTTTTATGATTCAGTACTAATTGCTATTGCCATTTGGTGATGAAATGTGTGCATCCTATTTTGTAGATTTTTGTTGTTTTTTAAATGTGTACTTGGATATTTGGATATATGCTTTTGATTAGTAAAATCTTGTGGATAATTCTATGTGATTTGTTATTTTTGCTTATGCTGATTTGTATATGTTTAACTGGCGGATTTATCATGTTAGGGGCGGTACAGTGTGATTGGAGCTCAACCTACTATGGAAATTGTGGCAAAAGAGAATATGGTTACAGTTATGGACCACCATGAAGGGCGGATGACAGAGGAGTTTGTGGAGGATCCCATGGTGGTTCCTAGAAGGATAATGGAGCAATGGAAACCACAGAGAGTTGACGAGCTCCCTGATGCATTTTGTGGTAAGATCTTGACATATCTTTTCATTGCATAATTCAACTTAGATCCATCCAAACAGCTTAGAGTTACATTTTAGATTTGACTAATTTATCCATCTTCTAAGTCCATAATCATGAAAGCCCCTTAGCTCTCTTAATGTTTGCGTTATTCTCATGTAGAATAGGAGTTAGGCTATTCTGATTTCCGAGTAGCTACAGTTTATTATATGGTCAGCATTTGGTAGCATGAAATTTACTTGTGACTAGTGACTACAATTCTGGCTTTAGCCTGTTTAAATGATATGTTATCTGTTGACTTCTGCAACTTCTTTTTTGTAACTGGTGCATGAGGCCTTATGTTTATGAAACAGACTTGATGCAATTGGCATGCAAACATTAGTCTGTATCTTTACAGTTTTTCTTGTTAACTAATTTGCACAAACATGGCGATAATTTACATTTCTCACAATAACAGGTGGTTGGGTTGGTTATTTCTCCTATGGTGCATGAGGCCTTACGTTTATGAAATAGACTTGATGCAAATTTGACAATTTACATACAAATATAAGTCTGTATCTCTACAGTTTTTCTTGTTAACTAGTTTGCACAAACATGGCAATAATTTCCATTTCTCACAATAACAGGTGGCTGGGTTGGTTATTTCTCTTATGACACGGTGCGGTATGTAGAGAAGAAAAAGCTTCCATTTTCAAAAGCACCGGAGGATGACAGGAACCTTCCAGATGTTCATCTTGGCCTTTATGATGACGTGATTGTGTTTGACCATGTTGAGAAGGTTTTATCATTTTTACTCAACATATCAGCTTCCTTCCTCATAGGCCGTGTTGGCTTGTTCTATCATTTTCCTAAGTTATTTGGTTATTTACAATCCCCAGAAAGCATACGTGATACATTGGGTGCGAATGGATCAATATTCTTCTGTTGAGGAAGCTTTTAAAAATGGAACAGACCGTTTGGAGACATTAGTGTCCAGAGTTCATGATATTGTTCCGTGAGTAATTCATCATAATTACCAAGTCACACCTATAGATTTTTTTATATTCTGTTGGTAGTTCTAATTTGATTTCCAATACAGCCCCAAACTTTCTCCAGGGTCAATTAAATTATATACTAGCCTATTTGGACCGTCATTAAAAAAGTCAAACATGACAAGTGAAGCGTACAAGGAGGCAGTGTTGCAGGCTAAAGAACATATTTTAGCTGGAGATATATTTCAAATTGTCTTAAGTCAGCGTTTTGAGCGTCGTACATTTGCAGATCCATTTGAGGTTTACCGGGCCCTAAGAATTGTCAACCCAAGTCCATACATGACTTACTTACAGGTTCTCTGCTCTTTTGACACATGTAATTGGCATTTTATTGCTACACTCTTGGGGAGAGAGAAACTTTTTAGAAATGGTTACTTAATGATGGATTTGTTTTCTCATGTACCCAGGCTAGAGGGTCTATTCTTGTCGCTTCAAGTCCTGAAATTCTTACCCGTGTGAAGAAGGTAATAAGTTAGGATATATTCTCTATCCACCGTTGGTTCTACTGGTGGCAAAATGAAAGGGCTGCGTAACGGCTTCGGGTTGACTTCCATTTGACCTGTTTTCTTAATACTATATTTTTGCTTGCTAGGCCCGTAGAGACCAAAGATAACCAAAATCTATCTATTTATAATTAAACGGGCTGAAATTCACCTCTACTTATTTCTTAGTCCCAAAACGAAGTTGGATTAAGTTAACCAGTTAACTAAATGTTTTTATAATCATTTTCATACAGCTTCTGAATAATTAATCTTTCTATGCTCTTGTTGACAGAGAAAAGTCACAAATAGACCCCTTGCTGGAACCATCAGGAGAGGAAAAACACCTAAAGAAGACTTAATGTTGGAAAATCAACTACTTAATGATGAAAAACAATGTGCAGAGCACATCATGCTGGTTGATCTAGGGAGGAATGATGTTGGGAAGGTCAGTGTGTTTTCATTCTGTTATATGTGCGTATTTTTTGTTCCTGTATATAGCTACATGCAAAGGTGCTACAACTGAACGCTTAGGATCGATTAAGAGGCCTTAAAACTGAATGGTTAGGATTGGTTTAGAGGCTGGAACTGATGGTCCAAAATCACCATACAATTTCTTCATGACCTCAATTGGTTTTGATGTTAATATATATATCTATATTTTAATCATTTACTTTAGCTAAACCAGGACATTCTTGCAGGTTTCAAAACCTGGTTCTGTTAATGTCGAGAAACTGATGAATGTTGAACGGTATTCTCATGTCATGCATATTAGCTCCACGGTAAATTCTTATTCTTACACATATTGCATAGTTGGTTCAGTCACAATTGAACATGTTTAATCTAGAAACCGACAATTCAAAAAACACAGTTCAATGCTTAATTTAGTTTTCATGCAAACTTTTTTACAATATCTCGAGTTAATGTGATTTCAGATTAACTTGCCTACATAGATTTCTTTATTGTTTTCGGTCAATCCAAACCTGTCTCCTTTGCAGGTCACAGGAGAGCTGCTTGATGAATTAAGTACATGGGACGCTCTTCGTGCTGCTTTACCCGTTGGAACAGTCAGTGGGGCCCCTAAGGTTTCTAAATTCCAGTCATTCTAAACTTTAGTCATCTCATTATAGCATAGTTAGACACTAATCAAGTTTAAACGAGCCAAGTCGAGCCCGAGCTCGACTATACTTTAACTTGACTCATTTGGAGCTCTATTTCTAAAGCTCGAGCTCGGCTCGATCCGATCTTCTAGTGAGCCGATCTCGAATAGCTCATTATCATTTACACCCTAATCAAGTAACATGTTACTCAGAACTTATGTGCAATAGGTAAAAGCCATGGAACTGATTGATGAGCTGGAAGTGACTAGACGTGGGCCATACAGTGGCGGGTTTGGAGGAATCTCGTTCACAGGTGACATGGACATTGCCTTGGCCTTAAGAACAATCGTGTTCCCTACAACAGCACGTTACGACACAATGTACAAGTACCAGGATGCGAACAAACGGCAGGATTGGGTGGCCCACCTCCAAGCCGGGGCCGGTATAGTAGCTGATAGTGATCCTGCCGATGAACACAGAGAATGCGAGAACAAAGCTGCAGCACTTGCACGCGCTATCGATCTTGCCGAGTCCTCATTCGTTGACAAATGAGATCCTGTCAACTGTCTTTGGTGTCGATGTTTTTGTGCCACGGAAAGAAATGTTTCCGTGCAATGCGGTTGATGAAGGTTTGCGGTTTTAACACGGAGTTGAAGATTTTCATATGTTTCCTAAACCTTCTGCTTGTTCTCTTTGACTGGAATTTTCATGGTGCAGTTATGGAATTGGATATGGGTTTTCTGCATTTGCTTAACCTCAACAGGGGGTTGGTATTTTGATGTTATAAACATCTATGTCATGTAAGATGTTAATTGATTCTTTAATATTGCAATAATCTTTTTTATTTATTTATTATTATTATTTTTTTTGCCTTGAACCCTTTTAGATACCTTGAAAGATATGAAAGTTTGAAACTATTTGTTGGTTTTTGGCATCTAAAACTAAATACATCCTTAACCGTTTTCTTGGTTTAAATAAGTTTGCATTAGGCTCAAGGCGCGATAGGTTAGTGCTTGCTGTGCTTCTTCTACTCATGTGGTGTTATATATTGTTGGAGTGAGGGAGGTCGAGTTGTAAGAGTGAACTCACTTAAATGGGGTTTGGGGTGGGGAGGGTAGAACGAGAGCAAACCTTACTTCTATAAAAAATGAAAAAGAAAATGATAAATGGAATGCTCATGGAGAGACCCCTCACAAATGGAACATATCCTAACAAATAAAAGATCACTCTAGCACGAAAAACACCTCACTTTAAATAGAACGTACCTAACAAATAAAAGATCACAATAGCAACAAAAACAGATACCAAAGTTCCAGATGCATACAAACCACAAACACTAAAAGGACATGGTGAAGTTGATGCAAGAGAGCAAGGAGACACAGAAGGGAGCCTTTAAACACCATCCTGATCAATCGGGATCTAGTATGTATAGTCGTGTCCATTTTAGCAAATGCGTTTATGTTGAGTTCGTGGTGTAATAGGCATAGTCGTGTAACATATATTTATTTGTTTTTCTATTTTCAATCTCAATAAATTTAACAATGAAGTTTGTGACATGATAGGTAAAGTCGTTTAACCTAATTTTAGCTCGTATGCTCGAAGCTTTAAACGTTTAGATCGTTACGTATTTTCTAATTTCCGCTTTTTTTACATGAAGCTATAGTAATACAACTGTTGTGTGTAACATTGCTACCCCTACTATCCCCGCTACAGAAGCACGAGTGGTAAAATCTAGTTGGCATAATATAGAAAACTAAACAAAAAAGTGAAGGACGTTTTTGATGACTCTGATTTCTTTTGTAGCTGAATCTATTTCACTCTAGTCACAACCCATAAGTACACGAATTGACTCAAGATAGCCACTCTAATATGCTCTAATCCATGCTTAAAACAACATTCTGCAGCAAGTAACAAAAATGTGAACACTCGGTTGATAGAACAAAAAACCCCGACGACCACTACAGACGGGTTCATTGTTTATCCTCTATGTGATCTCCCGCGGTGATCTTCTTCGTTCTTCCTGTGCTCACGGCTTGTTCTTCTGTCAGATTCTTGATAGTCTCTTGACTCTCTTCGATATGATTCTGAGTCATACTTTGACCTCTTTTCATTCCTTCGATCACGATCTCCAGAATCATACCTCGGTGGTCTATTCCTATTCCCCTGATAATCTTCATACTTTTTGTCCACTTCCGATCTGCTGCTGGTTCGGGTGTCTTCATCTCTTGAATTTGTTTCTTTTCGTTTGTTGTTGCCGTCTTTATCACGCATCCCCTGATGTGATGGGCCTGGGCCTTTTGTTGGGCCTTCGAACTTGTCGTTCTCCCATCTCGCATTTTTAGCATCTTGAGGACCCCAGCCTGTGTTTGCAGCTCTCTGAATTCAAAGTAAAAATGTTTAGAGTTAGTAACAGATTTCAAAATAATGGCTTAACATGACAGGAGAAGTAGCTAACAGTTTCACAATGTGTACGTTATTCATGTCCAATAATAAGATGATCCATGAAGTGGTTAGAAAAATAAGTAATTTAAAATAACTAGATCAAAAATACAGTAATAGCCTTTTTATTGTTCACCAAAAAGCTCCAAGTTGAGACATGCTTTTATCATTAACATTTATTTATAACTGAAGTCTGAAAAAACACAAAAACATGTGTAAAAGTTAATCAAATCGTACCATAAACAGTAAACTACAGAATAAGATTTCTTACTTGCTCAAATGTTCATTATCTTGAAGTTTATAAATTTAGACAATCTTACTTGTTCATTATGAGAGAATTTGCATCCAGCGCCACGTGTACAATCGCCTCTCTGAAAAGCACGACACACTCCTCTTGCCTCTCGTTTCTGTTGCTCGGCTTCTTCATCCTCTTCTTCTTTCTTTTTGTATTTAGCAACATGATCTACTCTTATTGTACGCCCAAGAACTTGAGCACCATTCAAATTATCTGAAAGAAAATCAATATTAAGTTGTCAAATTATCATATAATAACTAGTTTTATCATATCTAAAGATAGAAGTTCAAATTATCAGTTAGACTCGCTACCCAACCCGCTCAGTTTGCCACCAATATAAAAATTTATACAAATCTAAACGCAGATGGATAAAGAGACCAACCGACAGCAAGAATTGTACTTCTCTGGTCCTCATATGCAACAAAAGCAAAGCCTTTTGATTTTCCTGTGCCTTTATCTCTAACTAGGTTGACATCAACAATCTCACCATACCTACATGTTAAAAAGTAAGTTAGTGACAAATAGTTTATACTTAGCGGTGTCACTCAAATATGTTAACAATATATCACTTTGAAAAATTGCAAATTCATGCCTATAAGCTTTAGAAATAAGGGCAGAGTGCATGAAAATATAATGAAGTTCAAGGTCATTCATTGAATGTAATTACCTATAAATCTTACCTATCAATCTTTCTCGAAGGTTTCTAGCGCCATTTACCCAAATTTAGACACAAATCGGATCTATATATGGTTTAAATTTGATATCTAAAAAACTTACATGTACCAGTATGAAATCATCATGAAGCATAAAACCAGACAATGTATGAAAAGCACTCCTCACTCTCACGCTCCAGGCCCAAATTTTGCCTAAAGATCGCGCCTCTCTCGCATCTTATGTACACCTCACGCCTTATGTCGTCTGGCGCACTAAAGCTCTCACCTTGTGTCGCCTCACGCCTTAGTTCACCTGAGGCGCGCTTTTTAAAACCAAACCCTCCTATGAAACATCTTCCATTATTGCATTTCACTGATGAATCATAAATGTATGAACAATTCACTATAACAACGAGCCACTTAATTTTTATTAACAATTCGCCCCATTTACAACTTAAAGCATAGCAGCTGAATATGGAGTTACTATATCCCCATGCCTGAAGATTAGCAAACGAACACTTATTCGAGAATGATACCCAAACACAAGTCATAAACCAAAAACAGTTTCTAAACCACCATATCTATTCTCATTGCATCTTGCTATTAAACATTTAAACCCATAACCATAGCGATTACGAACAGCAAACCAAATGCCAGCTAACTTGAGAAAAACCATAGTGATTGACTGATTGTGATTCACTGTTAAATTACATTATTCACTAGTTTCGCCCATTTTCATAAACACAACATATGTACAGTCAAGTCCTAGATGCATACCCTAATTCATAATTGATCAAATTCAGATCCAGGAGACTGATATGAAAATTGAAATCCAGTTGTTCGAATCTCAAGAACAACAAGAGTAAATAGTACTTTATCCAACAGAAATTCAGAATGAAAGTTACTAATTCCATGAATCAAAGATGTAAAACTTGTGAAAGTAAGATGGAAACAGCTTACTGAGCAAAAACGGCGAGAAGATCGCCCTCGGTGAGATCAAAAGGAATGCCTCCAACATAAACGTATGCAGAGTCTTTGTATTTGGCGTGCCATGAAGCATCTTCGGAAATACCTAATGATGCTTCCTTTGAATTTATGTTCTGAATACGCTTCACTAACGTCAGCGGATTCATTGTTCTTCTGAAACTCAAACTCAGTAAGCAATTTACGCTATGGAATCGTACGGATCTTCGATTTGATAAACCCTAAAACGCTCTGTTTTGGGGAGGAAGTGAAGAAAGAAGAATATCGAAAGGGGAAAATTGAATTTAAACTTTGCTTTTTAATTTTAGTTTTAGAGAAGGGAAAATTAACAAATCTCCGTAAAAAAATATAACGGTGGTTAAAAAAGTTTAATTTTATAATATATTGAAAAACAACCATTCAAACACATTGTTTTTTTTTTTTCAATCGGGGAAAAAAAATATTTTTCACAGCATCAAAAAATACATGAGTAGAGTATATGTAAATTTGCACCTGGAAGTGTGAAATTGCACCCGACAAGTATAATAATAAACAACTAACAGGGGTGGATCTAGTATTGTTTTTCATTTGGTTCACTTATTTTTTAAGTGGTCGAAATTCTAACAACTATAAGTCAGAATTTTCGGTTTAGTCGGGTCGGATAAGGTTAATATGCACGATTAGACAAATTAGACAAGTTTTATGGGCATCTGCACGATTCCATATCTATATAAATAGATAATGATAATGATTCGTAAAATGATAATAGATATGTCTAGCTCAGTTGGTTCCCTCTAAGGCTTATGCCTTGCAGGCTACAAACCCATGTTCGAACCATACCCTTTATATTTCTTTTTTAGTAACACAAATTGTGTTTTATTTTTGTTTAAAACAAAGAAAAGGAATTAAAAATAGGCGGGGTGCAAGGTTCGGACCATGTACCTCAAGTTTAAACCTCACACATAAAACCATCTGAACCAGGGAAGAATGTATTACTAGGATTCACTTCTCATACTTATGTTGATTCACTCCTACCTTTTTATACATAATTCTAATAAAAATTCAAAACTTATTGCGTTTTTGTGAACCATGGATCCTTACTAGATCCGCCCCTGAGAGCTAATGTATTCTTACGATTCTTATAATCATAGTTGAAAATGTCAGAAATAGGATATAACTGATCACATGGTTTGACTTGAAGGGGTATCAGATAGAAGATTATAATAATGTACAACCTCGAGCACTAGCTCTACCTATTGAAGATAGAACTACTTCAACATCATCTTTTTCTATCACTAAACTTGGTCATCTCTTGCTATAGCAATTTGTTGCACTTGTGTATGCTTTAAGTTAATTTATGTCATGTGTACTAGGGGTGTTCAGTTTTCGTATTGGATTCGAAAAATTCAAAATTCGACCCGGTTCGATTTGAAAATCATTGGTTCGAATTCGGTTCGAAATTTCAAATTCGAATTCGATTCGATTCGATGTCTATTATCGAATTTCGAATCGAATTAGAATTTGAATCTCAAATTCGAATTCGATTCGAAGTTTGAATTAAACATATTCATATATTCGTACATACATATATATATACCGTGTACTTCTATTTTTGCATATAAACATATATAAATATAAATAATTATACAAATATATTAAATTAGTTTTCACACACAACTCATCATTTACATCTATTTAAAATCTTAAGAGAATTTAGCTATTAAAATATTCTAATTTGAAAACACATATTATCTATTTCACGCCTATAAATTTAGCATTATATTGATTCACCCAATCATCATCATTTTCCAAATGAATTAATGATATTATGTTCAGTAACTATTTTGTTGTTTAGATGTATAATAAATTTGTAAATCTTGTGTTTTTTTATGCTTAAGTTGAATTTTCAATGATAAGTCATTTTTCACAATAATTACTGAACAAAATTGCTTTAAATATGGATGTTTTGAATATTAAACTAAATTTGGTCTAATTTGAACATTTCCATTTTGAATGTTAAACTATGATTTTTTTGTTTTATTTTTACTAAAATAACTTTGAATTTCTTCGAATCAGATTCGGATTCGATTCGATTCTTATTCGAATCGATTCGATTCAGATTAAGTTTTCGAATTAGAATCGAATTCGAATCGAATTCGAATCCAGGTTTTAAAAATTGAAATTCGAATAATTCAATTCGATTAATTCGAGTATTCGAAATTCGATTCGTTTAACACCCCTAATTGTGTACCACGAACCTTTTTACCACAAAACTTATTCAACATCATGAGACGTTTTAGTGCATCTCAATTGACTTGTTTTTACAACAACCGTAATTAGGGTGTTGGATTAACCCTTCTTGGATCTTGATTTCACAAGATCAATTTAATGATTTTTGGATATACTCTCTTTCTCTCTATCTATGAACACAACGTACGTATGAAAACAAAAATACGTATTACAATATTTTGAATGTTGACATCAACTCATATATACATCGATTTTGAGAGTCTTAAACTTCTAAACTTGACACTTACAATCCCTAAATAAAATACAACTTGACATACTACATAAACCTTGACTTTGGTTATTTATAATATTGACTCATTAACTTCACAAAGTGAAAATGAAATATTACTAAGATCACATAGGACTTATGAAACCTCTATCATTCAACTCTTGAACATAATACACTATTCATAAAAAACAACTCATTCCATTGATAAAACTTGTGCTCCCAACACCTCCCATAATAATCCTTATTATGTGAACATCATTCAAACAAAAGATATCAAATTCAAATGAGACTTGTACTTCAAGAATGACAAATATATCTTCCCAAAATATAAATACATTGAAATAAGCTCTACTTAAAGTTGCATTCCAACCTTTTACAATAAAAAAAGTAAACTATAGCCAAAGTTGTCTTCCCAACACTTCTCACGATAATAATACATAATATATTAGAAAGAGCTCTGGCTAAAGTTGCCTTTCCAACACCTTTTACAATAATAATATACAATATATCAGAAACTGATATAGCTAGAGTTGTCTTTCCAACACTTTTTAAGATGATAATATATAATTTGTTAAAACTTTACTTTGGCCAAAGTTGTCTTCCCAACATCTCTTAGGATGATAGTATATAATATATTAGAAAGAGCTCTAGCCAAAGTTGTCTTCCCAACACCTTCTATGATGATCCCTATCATGTGAACATCATTAGAACAAATGAAACAACAATCGTTTAAGAGTTGTTCAACAATTGTTTTGATGAATTCGACTTCAAACCTGTACATAGAACATTCAGTTAGTTCTACTATAGAATTTCGATGAATCTCTCATATAAATCAATATCTCATGTTCCTATTAGTGTTAGAATTGCACTAATTAATATAGGAATGAATAATCTTTTAACCATAAGGCATAGAACCTTTGGCTTCAAAGAAATTTTGTAGCTTGTTGAAATTCTAACTTTATATTATCAAAATATATAGTCATCATGCTTTCTAGTTTCTACATAGCCTTTTATTAATGGAAAAAGAACAAATAAATACAAGTATAATATAGTTATTAGAGAATATTATAAAGAGTCCTTTAAGAAATTACCTATTTTCGGACCATCTTTTTGCTATCATTCCGTCTAAGACTCAGCATAATCTTCACAAGCTTTTGAAACTCTAAATTGTTGAAACCTCGAGTCTTCAATAGATTTAGAAAGATCAAATTTTAAATCTTTCATCATCCTTGTAAGTGTGACTATCATCTTAATCAAAGACGTAATAAACATGATGCTGGTATCTTCACATCTAAAGCTCAAGAACACGTCATACTAATTGCTTCCTTCGAACCGATGATGGTGAATTAGACGCCATTGAAGGTTTGCTTGATAGATCCGAGTAAACCTCATCTTTGAACCTCTAAAATACAATTAACAAGTAGATCCAATTATCTTTAACCTCCAAAGATAGACCAACACTAATAATATGTATTTATAAAATCAAAATCAAAATCAAAATCAAAAGTAGAAACATCGTAATACCTGCGGCTTTGAGGGTTGTAAATTGTGATGTGAGTTAGGTTCCAAGATGATCTTGAAGCTTTAAATAAACAAGGATTGATTCAAACGTGTGGTGGAGAAGAGAGTAGACGTTTTAACTTATTCAACATTTAAAATTAAAATATTGATTATTTTAAGTTTTTAATATTTGTTTCTTTGCCAGTTTGCCGTTCAAAACTAGTTTAACATTGTATTTTTCTTCTCTTTTATATTATAATCTCTTTTAAATTATTGAAGTTATATTCGTGTTTTTTGTTTTTGTTTTTTGTTTAATCATTTAGTTTGGGATGAAAAGTATCTTGTGAAATTATGGAACCTTCAAGACATAACACATAAAAACCATCGACTTTCAAGAGCTATAAATAGTTGAAAATGGAAGGCGTGAAACTGAAGGGGGAAACTACATTCACACCCTCCACCCTTATATTTTGGGATGATAATATAAGATGAGACATGTTAAGTGAAGTGAAGTGAATTACAAGATGGTTGGGATAAAAAAGAAACGATATCCTCCAATATACACAATTGTTTGCTAAAGGATAAGTCCATAGGTAATTAGTAAAATCATAATAATTTGTAATACCTATGACCACTCATGCTAGAAACCAGGCAGGTCCACAAGTCACTATCTATAATGTTGACTGTCAGAGAAGTAAAAGAGAAAGAATCATAGAAATGTAACTTAATATGTTTTCCAAACACGCAAGATTGACATAATGATTTATTCGAAATAGAAAAAAGATTTGCCGTAGAACGGAGGTGGCATCAAATATGTGAATTAGGGTTAGCAGATGTAGGATCTTTACACTGATGATATTATGTTAGAATAGATTGAGTCAAAACCGTTTCCCTTCTCATTGATCACACCCTTGTATTTATAATTACAATTTATAGACATAAGTACGACTAATATCCTTATATTATTAGATATTGACAGGTAAACCTATCTTAGTCTAATATATCAATGTTAATACATTGTGTCCTTGATGCTAGTGTCCGTTACAAATTTTGTTAACTTCACCACGCTTAAAAGTGAAATATCTAAAATACATTTTATTATTTAAAAAAAAATCTAAAACTATTTCATATAATAGTCCACTATCTAGGGCTTCTTTTCGCAACAACATCAACCATTTCCAATTTCACCGTCGCTATCCGCTATAGCAAACAAAAATTAATAGTAATTATTAGTCCAACCGTCGTAACTCTGTTTTTTCGCATCTTTAAGATCATCAATTCCTATAAAATGCAAGTGTAAATTGGACTTGATATCTCCACCAACTAAATCACAGTTCAAGAACAAAAGAGCTCTAAGATCGATGAGCAATTCCGATAAAATGCAGGTGTACATTGGACTTGATATCACCACCAACTAAATCACATTGCAAGAACAAAAGGGAGAAATGGGTTAGTTAGTTGGATAGACGAAAACAATGGGTTTATTTTTTATTTATACTTATTTTTGTTTTTTAATCTTTTTAACATAATTGTATTTCCTAAGATTTGATTCACAATCATTTAGTTGGAAACTATCAATTTACCAGTAAGTTATCACTTAGGGACCTTTGATTTTTAAATAATAAGACACTTTTAATATATAAGGTAAAATGATTATTATATCCCCCATGTGGCTCTTTTGACCTAACATTAACAAATTTGTTAAAGGCCATTTGATTCAAGGACGTAGTGTATTAACTTTGACATACTTTTATATGCAAAATGTAAAAGTTCTTTAAGCTTAAACCTCAAGAACATAAATTATAGTTACTCTCTAACTTATATTATCACACTATATTATCATCATGGTTTATGTATAACTTTCTACTGATGCAAAGTGAACAAATGTGATTAGAGAATATAATATAGAGTTGTTTAAGAAATTAATTACCTATTTTTCAGACCACCTTTTCGTTATCATTCCGTCTAAGACACAACATAATCTTCACAAACTTTGAAGACTCTGAATTGTTCAAACCTCGAGTCTTCAATAGATTTAGAAAGATCAAAATTTGAATCTTTTATCGTCCTTGTAAGTGTGATTATCTTGGTAATCAAAGACGTAATAAACATGATGTGGGTGTCTTCACATCTAAAGCTCAAGAACACGTCATATTAATCGCTTCCTTCGAATCGATGATGGTGAATTAGACGCCATTGAATGTTTGCTTGATAGATCCGAGTAAACCTCATCTTTGAACCTCTAAAATACAACTAACAAGTAGATCCAATTATCGTTAACCTCCAAAGACAGACAAACACTAAGAATATGTATTTTAAAATAAAAGTAAAAACATTGAGTAGGTTTGTGTTGTGAATGAGGATCGGAGATGGAGTTTGAAGCTTTAAATAAAGGGTTGGTTCATATATTTGGTGGAGAGTAGAAGACGGTCTTATCTTAAAATATTATGAAATTTCAACTCTTTTACTTTAATTTTCTTTTCTTTTTAAACAAAGATAGATAAATATTTTAATCTAGTACTAATTCATTCTTGTAAACCACAAAAGCAACGTACAAGACTCAAGTATCCACGCAGGAAAGGCGAGCAACAAGCTGTGCCGCCAACCCTTTTTGAATGGCAAACCCTAGACGTATGAATACAACATTCTTCGATCTAGAGGCTGTGACACTTCCATACATGACCTTTTGGATCCGTCCCAGCATGGCAGCTGCTTCTGCCTCAAGGTGACCATATACGAGCTTTTCACACTACTTTCTATTTCATTTCACTGTCTCCTCAATTAAAATCAATACCCTATCTTATAAATAAATAAGGAAACTTAAAATTTAATAATTCCGATTTTCATCTATTCGCCGCTAATAATGGTAACTGAGAATATTATTTCTAATGGTCCTAACTTTCTAATTACTTTCTATCAACGATTCTCCGTTAAGACTCTTTAATCATTTAATCCTTCTCCATTTCACGGCGTAACAATTCTACGCAGAGGAACTCACGCCACCGCCCACGAACAGGCAAGGCGGTGTTTCTTGACGTGGCTTCAACTCATGCCCCAACTCCCACATGTATACCGCATGGCCTAAGACAGTCTTAGGCCATGCGTATACATGTGGGAGGCATGAGTTGAAGCCACATCAAGAAACATCGCATTGCCTGTTCGTGGGCGGTGGCGTGAGTTTCTCTGCGTAGGAATTGTCACGCCGTGAAATGGAGAAGGAAGTGGGATCATGTGATACTCCATCCAATCAAAAGAAGCCAACTTAATTTCTTTTTTTTTTGAACGGCTGTATAATATATAAAAAACGCTCAAGAAGAGCAAATTACAAAGAGAGTAGTGGATTTTTCATCCAATCAGTCCACGAAACAGAAACTTTATGAAATCTAGCCGAAAACCAAGAAAAAGAATAAAGAACAACTGAATCAAATAAAGACGACTTGCACGAGCTCCTGTTGTCAAAAAGTTGCTCGTTCCGCGCCCTCCAAATCACCCACCATAAGGTATAAAGAATCGCATGAATCGTTTGTTTTTTTAACCGTGACACTTTCAAATCTTCAATCTCCAGAAATAACCTGTTGGGCGTGAAACTTTGGACCTCAGAAAGATTGAGCCATCTTTTGACTCTCAATAACATGTTACTCGACCAACTGCACTCACCGAAAAGATGGTCCGTGGATTCAGCTTGTTGATGACAGACCACACAAGAGATAGAGTCAATCTCCATGCCCCTTCTAGAAATGTTCCATCTAGTTGGTAACCTATTAAGGAAAAGACGCCAAGTAAAAATATTCACCTTCTTAGGAACCATCGAAATCCAACGAGTGGGATGAGAAGCCAACGGAAGATTGTGATGGTCAATATGTTTACGTATATCCTTGACCGAAAAATCATTAGATCCATTTAATTTCTCTTTTTACTTTTTATTTAAAGTAATAAAAAAATTAAATTCACCACCTCAACTCACTACCATCATACATTCATATCCTTCTTTGTAAGTTGGATAGTGAATCTAGTCACTCTCGCCTTCCACTTCTAATAGGCCACGAACTAGACCAGAATCATTCTCAACGAGTCCATAAGGAGTGATCCCGTTTTTTACATTGGGTCCGAGTAGAGACCAAAGATCTTGAGTGACCGTTCCGGCAGAACAACTCAAAAGATAAAGAAGTATTGTTAATTTCTTCATGCTCGTTCCCGAAGTACGAATTATACAAATAATAATCCATTTCGTTACATGATTTCTTTTTCATATAGATAGATATAGGATCTATGGAGCAATTACGTAATAAGTACATTTATACAATTCACTATACATGTACCTCATGTCATTATTGACTGAAAAGTGTTAACAGAATTAAAACTAGGGGTGAAAAGATATTTGAGTTTCTTATTAAAAAGAAAAATTTAAAAGAAACCTAGATCACTTTGATAGTTTAATCCGTTATCGTTTTAGATCATTACACATGTGTGGATGAGATCTAGTGGCAAAATTTATAAACCCAGAAGATGGAATAAAACATCCACTCACCAAAAGTTAGTTACTTTTAAAAATATTCATGAAAGAAGATGTCATGAGGAACAAATTGTGACGTTGATCTTCTAGAATTCTTAACTTTACCGCCACCCTCTATAGAACAATAGGTCAATAGTTATAAGACGAGATGTCCTTCCCTTTCGAAATTTTAATATTAAAAGTATTGGCCGGCGAATAAATAAACAAGATAGATGTTTGCACAAGTCTTTGCGATTATACCCCGATAGACACCACCACTATTACAGGTGTATCAAAGGTTACTGGTTTGAGTGTTGGGAGTAGCGTTTTTTGATACAAGGTTCATTTTGATTCTTGTTGACCTCTGGCTCTCCGGGACTTCCTTTGTTAAGGTGTGAGGAGTTCGGGTGGGATGGGTGGGGGGGGGGTGTTCACTCCACCGACTAGGCTCGGGGTATCCAGTCCCGATAGTTGAGTTGACATGGGGTTTCCTCCTAACTGGTATTGGCCATGTATATGAACGCAAGGGGGAGGGGGGGGGGGGGGGACCACCCCTCCGTTTTTTTCGTCTAGAAGTACTTATTTTCGTTATTTTATATACAAAATTCATATGTATTGAGTATCACCCTCCGGGGTTTTCTTCAAACTTCACCACTGTACAAAAATTAGGCATTTCACTACAATCAAACTATCAAATTTCAAAGATCTAACATCGAAAGATATCCAAACCAGAATCTGATTTACCTAAACAAATATCTTTTATAGACTGAAACATAAAAACGACACTCACTTGCAACAGTTTGGATAACTCTACGATCTATCAGGTTAATTCTTTAATACCTTGAACAAGAAACAAACCCTAGATTAGAGAATGTGAACGAGTCTGAAGAGGAAATTGAGAATTTTAGAGATATGTGGCTGTTCTAGCATGTTTTGAATACTGCTAGGGTTTCTTAAGTAATATCCAAGTGTAACCGGATATAATCCGGGTCTTGACCCATGGCCCGTGAGAATGTGAGATAACAAGCGGCAACACCTCAGCCCGCTACTCAAAGCCCAAGTCTACTAAGCCCATTTCTCACCATATTAAGGATCCATTGGTTCATGAAATGAAAAAGAAATAAATCACAAACGAATATTAAGGGGACCAAAATTTGAACTAATAATGAAAATGAATTCTTATTTTTAACACAAACACTATAAAAAAATAAAAATAAAAACTGTAACATTTCAAACCCAGATAAAGAAAGGGACAAATTGAAAATATCCATGGACTTACCTTAGAAATTAGAGCTTAAAGATATATATGTCACCAATAGTAGTAACAAGATTGGAAATAAATGAGAGAGATAAACTAGGGGAAAGTAAAGAAACCTTAATTTTAAGGGAGGGATGATGATGAAGATGAAACTGTAGTAAATTAAAATAATCACCTAGTCAAACAGGCTGGAGGTGCCTATCCACAAACTGACTCAAGCCAGTGGCTTTAAAACCTTGAGCTGTCACATGAACCATGGGACCATGGATGTAGCCATTGTTGGTGCTACATCTTCTACTTTGGATATTAATAATCTTGACCCAATTCAATATCATCACACCCTCACATTTCCTAGCTTACATTACACACACTAGAGTGTCTTTGTGTGTGTGTCAAAAAAAAAAAAAATGGAGGTTTCATGGGAAACTAGTGTCACAGATTCAATCAACACCATTTACCTTCTTTTTTCAGCCTACCTTGTGTTTATGATGCAACTAGGCTTTGCAATGTTATGCGCTGGCTCGGTTCGGGCCAAGAACGCGATGAACATTATGTTGACTAACGTTGTGGATGCGGTCGTTGGTAGTCTCTCGTATTTCCTGTTCGGGTTTGCGTTCGCTTTTGGTGGTGGGTCGGACTCGAACCCGTTCATTGGTACTCACTACTTCGCGTTAAAAGACATCCCGTCGAGTTCGTATGACTATAGTTTCTTTCTTTATCAATGGGCGTTTGCTATCGCGGTTGCCGGGATCACAAGTGGGTCGATAGCGGAACGAACCCAGTTCAGCGCGTATCTTGTTTTTTCATTTTTCCTTACCGGGTTCGTGTACCCGGTTGTGGCCCATTGGGTTTGGTCTTCTAACGGCTGGCTCAGCCCGGGATCTACAAACTTGTTGTTCGGGTCGGGTTCGATTGACTTTGCGGGAAGCGGTGTGGTGCATTTGGTTGGTGGGGTCGCGGGGCTATGTGGCGCGTTAATCGAAGGGCCAAGGGTCGGGCGGTTCGACGCTTTCGGGAACCCCGTCCAAATGCGCGGCCACAACGCGACTCTAGTTGTGCTTGGAACATTCTTGCTGTGGTTCGGATGGTTCGGGTTTAACCCGGGGTCATTCAACAAGATTCTCGTCTCGTACCCTGACAGTTTCGACCAGGGTAACTGGACCGCCGTCGGCCGAACCGCGGTTACAACCACGCTATCTGGGTCAACCGCCGGCATCGTAACCCTGTTTGGCAGACGATTACTCGTGGGCCACTGGGACGCGTTAGACGTCTGCAACGGCGTGCTCGGTGGATTCGTCGCCATCACATCCGGTTGCTCGGTGGTCGAGCCATGGGCCGCCATCGTATGTGGTTTCTTCGCGGCCTGCGTTCTAATTGGGCTAAATATCATAGCCCTAAATTTGCAATATGATGACCCATTAGAGGCGGCCCAATTGCACGGTGGATGTGGGGCTTGGGGGTTAATTTTCACGGGCTTATTTGCAAAAGAGGAGTTCGTTATCCAAACCTACAACTCGGGTAATTTAGGGATAACCAGGCCATATGGGCTTTTGTTGGGCGGGGGTTATGGGCTAATTGGGGCCCAAATTGTGGAATGTGTGACGATAATGGTTTGGGTTAGTGTGACCATGGGCCCATTGTTTTACCTTCTACACAAATTGAGGATTTTAAGGATATCTAGCGATGAGGAGATTGCTGGGCTTGATATTTCAAGCCATGGTGGTTATGCCTATAATGCACATTCAGAAGAGAATGGGCCTCAAAGGTATGGTGATTACCTTAGGCTTCAAGAACAATCTTAATCGAATTCGTATCGAGTGGACCGTATATTTTTATACGGTCTATATGGTTTTATGATTATCATGTTAGTATATAAGTATTTGTTATTGTTATGATGTTAATGATTTATGGTATTCTTTTGTAAATGTGGGCATTTGGTTTGGTTTTCTTGAATAAAAGGATTAAAACAGAAAAATGAATATTTAAGAGTAATTTTTATAGGTAAATTACTTCCATGATCAATCTCTTCAATTCTGAGTGTGATAAAGAACTATCTTTATCAAGATCAGTCCTTTTAAACAACCTGATAAATGTTTGCTGTGTTGTTTGATTGTTAGTAAAATGAAGTATTGAAATGCAATTTTATATAACGACTCATTTCATTTCACCCTCCATTCATACATATTAAACACTACATAAGAAAAATAAATATAAAATTCAGATCTTGATCATAATATAAAAACAAAAATAATAAAACTATTATTATTATTATAATTATTATTATTATTAAAAAGTCTGAACATATAAGATGACAATCACCGATTTATATAGTAATTTTGATCCCATAACTAGTACTTCATTTTCCACCAAACCTTCTCGATCTTTTCAGGTATTCATGTAACGCCTTTATAAAACTAGTGTTGTTAAATTCCGTATCATCTTTTTCTACAAAGTAGAGTTCGCTATACGCCATTTGCCACAACATATAGTTGTCAATACTGTATTTCCCACCGGTTCGAATCATTAGATCAGGATTAGGAAACTCTGAGCACTTCGTCTCGAGTTCTTGTTCGAAAACATCTTCTTCAATATCCTCCGGTTGTATCAGACCATTTATGACCATTTCAGCAAAAGCGATGCACGCCTGGATAATGTCGTTACATCCTGTGTAGTCGATTGCCTCGATTATATGAAGCGATCGGTTGTTCTTTGTACTTTCTTCCGCCTCTTTTATGATCTTTAGCTGTGAGTCTAAAATCGCGCTTCGTTTGCCGATAACAGAAACCCTAATATCATTTCTATATGAAAAATGAAGAATATAAATATGTTATATGTATTGTATTTTGGTTAATAATATATTTGAAGTTCAATTCAAATTCAAATAAAATATATATAAAAAAACCTTGCTAGATCTTCCAACTCGGATTTGGTTATGTTCCTTACAAAACCAACCTCCTGCAATTTTGTTAATCATATTATTTCTATAGTGATTTAAATTTGCTGTTAAAAAAATAACCATGATTAACACTAGCTAGTGGATCCTGATAAACATATTCACCAAATATAATTTATTATGGCCGTTTTTGTTCTATCCTTTCATTGTTATTTTAGGCTTCTTGAAACCCAATCTTACAACCAGTCTTGCCTTGAACAAATTTCATTTCTTATATTTCTCTTGTTAAAAAAATAAAAATTGCTCTTATAGTTGAAATTATATTTACAAACGAATTTATTTTATTTTTTTTGTTATTATAATTTGCGACTATTTTTGTCGTCGGATAACATTTTGTAGCTAGGTTTGTAACCATTTATTGTTGGAGATAACAATTGATATGTTGATGATGAAGTAACTAACTAGGAAACAAAGGCAATGAGCATTCACATATTATTCATGCTGATGGAAAATTACTAGACTTTGATTAATTGTGGGGTACTGGGGTGTATAAAAACCTAAGAATATAACTCCTATTTATAAGTCTATCGTCCTTATCAAAACCTAATTCTAAATTCTATAATCTATAGATAAACATTAAGCAACCAATTAAATTTGAATAAAACAATTAAAACTAACTAATAAACTAAGTACCCTCCAACTTTTTATTATTTCAACTTGCCCCCTTGTATTAAGATTAACCTCTATTTATTTCAATCGCTTTGTAACCACTTTAAATTTTATTTTATTACCTTTCTAAATTGACGATTGTATTTGCGACCCTGAAATTTTGCTAATGGAAAATTGGCCGAGTTAAACTTCTATTTAATCATACTTTTATTTTTAAAGTGGGTGGCTACATGGATTTTACATACTCGTCACCATTTTACTATCAAACTATTATTTTTTATTTTATCAAGCTATATATCCACCGTTGTTATGATACACCAATTCCGGTTGTTATATTTACAATCGTTTTACCACTGAAAAATTTCAGTCGTTAGCTAATTTCGTACTGCTATTTTTACCATTTTTTTCCGGTTTGATCATTAATACGATTGATAACTTCGTGACCGGCTTAACAGTCACAAATTTTAACCATGCAAGCAAGCAGTGACTCTTGAAAAAGTTGGCTTAATGTCTGTTTGTTTTTTGAAAAAAATAACGGAGTAGAGGTTACATCTGATTCGGTTAGACGTATTCAGATGTAGAGTCATTTGTTTTTTTTCCAGTTATTAAGAGTTTCTACATCTTAATAGCGTCTTAACCATCAAAACATTTTTAGAACATCTTAGAACCTCTTAACTCTTAAAAAAAGAGTCGTTCGTTCTCCGGCGACTAGAGATCCGTCTCCGGCGACTAGTTATCCGCCTCCGGCCTCCACCTCTTAATGATTCAGTTTTCAGACATTTGAACCATCTTTTAACATTTAGAAATAGTTTTGAGATTCAAACATAAATCTCTTAAGAAAACAAATGAGACCTTACTTTTGGTTCAAGAAAGTTTCGACAAGAATGCGTATAAATAGAGAGAACTTTTATTCCGAGGTCGCAACAGATACGTGCAATGTCATGCAACACTCGACGACTAGCAACACGATCATCATCGATGAATAATGCAACGTGTTTTGGCATTGATTCTGCTCGAAGGCCATGGTATTCAACTTCTGCTATGCTACCCTCTTTAGATGAAACCATTTTCTTTAGTTGCACTTATGTGTTGATCAACTTATTGCTTTATAGCCAAGGGAGGTTTGGTGAGATAAATACGAAAGATAACTAATTATGATAACTTGTTACCATATTATGATAACTTGTTACGATAGATAATTATAATAAATGTAAGATTACCAAAACTTTTAAAAATCGTTCACAAAAGATAACGGGCTAAACCAAGCTATGTGGCTCATTAATTACACGTTTAATTTGGATCTAATGTTTGGATGATCTATTCATCTATAGATCAAGTACGAGGCATATAAATACAAATAGGGGTAGGTTATTACCGGGGTAATAGGATTAAATAAAGTCCCTTTTTAGTATATAAACTGTACTAAGGGTATTTGGCTCAATGGTATGGGGATGATGTTTAGAGTTTGGGAGACCTTGAGGTCTTAAGTTCAAACCCTACTTAATTGTTTCTCTCCAAGTAGTGGGTTTCCTCCTTTATGGTGTTCCTGTGTGAGTCAAGTTTGAAGTATCAAATCCAGTATGGACGGTTGCAATCCCATCCCAGGAAGTCTCACTTGGATATTGGAGATTTGAGGGTAGTTCCAAACGCTCTTAAAAAAAGTATCTGAACTAGGGGTGTTCACGGTCTGATTGACCGGTTTTTAGAATATTTTTAGACCAAACCGGAAATCACGGTTTTAAAAAATCACAAACCAAACCGGCTGTTTGGTTTGGTTTAACTGGTCTAGGCAAACCGGTTTTAACGGTTTCGTTTAATCGGTTTGATAATCACATTTTATATTACTACTAATATCAGAAAATCGATTATGAGAAATAATCGAATGCGAAAGCGACAAGTTCAAAACTTTATTCTAAAGGAACATGGTATCCCAAACCAGTGATCTCTTTACAACTGATTCAGATAAATATAAATAACACAACCATAAGGTGTTTAGAGATTGACCTTGACGAAACCTAGATGTAACACTGAGGATGCAACGAGCGGATCCGCTAATAATCCCGATCACAGGTTCAACTCTTGAAATAATCCAAACGAATCCGACTAAAAAAACCGACCTATTCAGTATTCGAACACCTAACGAGATTACGGTGGCAAGCAACAGGGGCGCAGAGTAGCGGCGGTCTGGCGGCGGCGCTGCGGTGGCGCGGGGCCATGACGGTGGCCGGTCGGTGGTGGTGGCTCCGACAGGGTGGGGAGGTTGGCGGCGTGAGAGGGGGGGGGGGGGGAGGATTAAGATTTTGTTTCTAAAACTTTTGGAGGATTTTCGTGTGTTTAGGTTTAGGATTAACTTGTATTTGTAGGAATACAAGTTACATCCTTGTCCTCAAATTAAGTGACTTTTTTCCAAAGTCGTTATCCCGATATTTACTAATAATACAGTTAATATCCAACAAAGTTTATATGAACGAAACAAACTCAATATAACTTCTATATTTAATCAATACGTTTTAGTTAACTGTTTAACTAAAACGCTTTAACATAATTACTATTAAGCGTTTTTAATAATAAAACCAATTATCCATATCTAATTTATCTCATAAATTAAACATCTAATTACCGTAAATGCGGATAACAACTTATCGCAAATTATTAGTGAAAACTACCTTTTGACGTAATAATATACTCCGCTCCAATTTGTCTTTCGTTAATAAATTAATTCGTCGTTTAACTCTTAAACGTTCACCGTTTCATTTCCTACTAATTATAATTTTTCCAAACAATTAATACAATAATTATTTCGACAAATAATGATTTGTCTTAGTAACGTTTATTATGTGATCAGTAATATTAAATATTAAAATATTACAACTTATATCGTCGTCCAAAGTGTAACTCTTAAATCGTAACTATATAATTACATTGAATAATCACAGTCGGACATATCATATCAAATCCAATAATTTTCTTATATGAAACTTAATTTCTTAATGGAATGATTTTACGATTTCAAAAGAAAAACTCTTATTATTTTTTGTGGTGCCAATAACGAAATACATGAATCATATATATAGACATGTGACACCCACCTAAAACTAAACCTAAACCTTCTAGAATATTTAAACACAAACAAACTAAATCTTAAATTTATCCCTAACCTACGTAAACCTTAAAACAATACTTTTTTTAACGACATATTTAAATCACTGACGTAGTTATTACTCACCCGCCCGATCATCTTTAATCCTTATCAGGAGGAAACTCATCATATGTGAGAGAAAACCTCATGCCTCAACCTGTAACCCCTATTTATCTATTTTTTATTACAAGTGGACTTGAACCCAATATATTTATAATGTCTCTGGGTACCTCCCCTAGTCAGTTGGGTTAAAACAATACTAAACTTAATAATTAGTTCCCCAACTATTTATTTATTACAAGATTAACCAATAAATTACCTTACAATTTCGTTTTTTTTTTTGTGAAAGGCAATTCCATTAACCAAAAACACAAGTTCTAGCAAGACGCTAGAAGAGCCAACCTTACAATTACTTCTATTGTGATTTATGAATAGCCTATAAAAGTGTACAAGCCCAATGATCTAGCCCATTTCAATGTCCCAAAAATATAAACCAAAATATAAGGAGGATGAGTGAAACTATTACGCCCACAACATGTTCCTTTATTTTTTTTAACTGCAAAATGTTACTTTACTGCAACTTCATTCAAACAAGTCAAAAATCTAAAATAAAATGAAGAAAATAACATATTTATAGTGAGCTAAGCAGCCGACTGTTTTCATCATTTTCTTAATCCAAAAGCAAATACAATCTGAATTGAATATCTATTAGACTAGGTTATGTAAACATGTGACACAACCTAGTCTAATAATATCGAAACCAACTTGTATTCATTTTGTTCGTTTTTCACTTTTTATCACTCCCACCAAACCGTCTGTTTCTTTTCTGAAACACATCTAACACCTCTATAAAATCACTCTTGTTAAACTCAAGAGCATCTTTTTCAACAAAACAGATTTCAGAATACGCCGATTGCCACAACATAAAGTTGCCAACATTAGATCTCCCACCTGTTCGGATCACCAGGTCCGGATTCGGAAACTCTGATAGCTTCGTCGTCTCGAGTTCTTGTTCGAAAAAGGTTTCGTCAATTTCTTCGGGTTGAAGTGAGCCATCACTGACCTTTTCAGCAAGAGTCATGCAAGATTGAATTATGTCAAATTGTCCACTATAATCAACTGTTTCAATAATATGAAATGAGGAGTTGTTCTTTGTAGCTTCTTCCAGTTGGGTTATGATTTCTAGCACCGAGCTTGGAATGGCTTTCCGATTGCCAATTACTGAAACCCTAAAATCATTCCTACAAAAAAATGAAAAAAAGAAGTTATATATACAGGAGATCTTAGAAAACCCATTCTTTATTTCTTTAAAACATTATAGTTTGTTCATATAATATTATTTTTTAAAAAACACTGCACAACAAAATCAGAATTTTTTTTACTATTATATTCTTTAAATAGTTTTTTATTTGTTTCATACGTTTTTCGTTGTTGCATTAATATATTACTAGTGATACTGTTGTATATATGTAGTACATCATATACATATATATTATTAGTAGTGTATATGCAATAAACTATTAAAGTTAAAAGAAATATTTTTTATTTTTCGCTTTTTTAAAAAAAATTACATAAAAGAAGAATTACAAAATTAAAATAAAATTGAAAAAAAGTCTAAAAAAGTTTCCTAGTTTTCTCAATAAAAGAATTATAAAATTATTAGTATCATTTTATTCTTGTTTAATGACTTGAAAGTTAACTATTTCTTTTACGAATAATAACCTTGATAGCTCTTCCAGATCTGATTTCTTTATGTTCATTGGAAAGACAACCCCATCCTGCATTAAAGTGAAGAAATTAATACTGAATTCCAGATAAAAATACGTTTTTTTTATTTGTCTCGCCCACACGAACGTGGTGTGCTTTATAATTAAATGTATGTAAATTCAAACGGTGAGTTGTATTAGATATTGTATTTTAGAACTAGAGTAGGCATAAAGTATAAAGTGTGTATCATATATTCATATTTAACGGTAAAAACATAGTAAATATCAAATACACTTACTTTTTTTCGATTATTTCCAGTAGAACATGTGTAAAAAGATAGAACTTTGATTCCAAGATCACAGCAAATCCTAGCAATATCTATCAACGACCCGCGGGAGCCTTCATGCTGTTTTTCCATGATCATTGCCACGTGTTTCGGGATCAAATCTGGTCGAAGGATATTGTGCGTCTGTTGGTTTTCCACTTGTACGAATTCTTTCCCCGCGATTGAAGCCCATGGGGCATTTTGGTATTTTTTAGTTGTTGCTAGATCATAGAAAGAGTAAGGTTTTGAGGAGAGATTTTGGGTGGAAAAGAAGGATTTGTGGGTGAGTTTGTGGTGGTGGAGAAGGTTGGTTTTAGAGGTGAACATTGGAGAATGAATGTTGAGAAAGGAGGCGGCCATTTTTGGCAAAGTTGAAAGTCAAGTGAGAAGGATATTGGTATTTATAGGATAAGAGTTAACTAACCTTTTTTGAATTTCAAACTTTACATATGGTTAGTTACATAAATACCCTTCCTTCACTATTTTTTATTACAGTTAATTACGGTTTGCGTCCCTATGGTTTGCTAACCTTTGCCATCTGAGTTCAAAGGTTAAAAAATTTTCGTCTGACACTCAGTGGTTTGCATTTTTGTGTGAATTAAGGCCTTTTGACTAACGGGGTTAAATTTTTCTAATAAGTCAAGGGGTATTTCAGTAACTTTACACTTTGTGGTTTTTTTCTTTTTGTAAAAAGCAGTTTTAATTAATTATTGTGAGAAACTATAAACCTTTTTTAGTTGGAAAATTGACATCTATTAATCTCAGTTATCCCATATTGACTGATAATAATCTTAGTTTTGATTTTTCCCCACAATAATCTCAATTATTAAACCATTGGTCTATATTGATCCGCCGTTAATTACACACTAACACCCTTAGTGTGAGGGACTGTTATTGTAATTTATTAAAATGAAGGGACTTTTTGTAATAGATACCAATTTTCCTTTTTAGTTTTCTTTTTTAAAATATGTAACGTGTCCAATTAATTACCTAGTTTTTTAATCAATTATATGCTAGAAACTAAAAGGTTTTTATATTATTGTATATAATTTCCGTTTTCTATTAGGATTATGTTTAATCTAAGTATTATATCTATTATAGAGGACCTGCAGGAGGGTTTGGGGGTTCGTTGACCCTCCGGCGAAGCTAGGTTATTTTGATAATTGGGGTACCCATGTGATATATCCTGATTGGTCCGTGTTTGTAAAAACTTTAATGGCCCCCACAACAACCAAACAAATATTTTTTTTTTACAAAAACTCCCGGGGGGGGGGGGGGGGGTTGAGAAAGGGTGCAAAACGAGCGTTCGGGGGTGCTAAAAAAGAAATGAAAATGTATTGAAAATCCAACACGGTCTTGGAAACTTAATATGATCACATACATCATATATATATATATATATATATATATATATATATATATATATATGCTTGCATGGTTTTACATAATATGATTAGAAATATAATTAGGAAAGATAAAGGATATGCAATCTATCCATACGAACCCAAAGATGTTCAACCCAATGAGTTTGAAATTCCGCAAGAGATGTTTGACACAAATATATTGAGCATTCATAACCGCGATACACACGAGAGCCTCATAGCGGATTTGATCAAACATATAGATTTGGTTCGGAACCACATTCCAAGTGAAAATGAAGGCGAAGATGAAAACGAAAACGAAGACTTGACTAGGTTTATTTCATGTAAGTTTTTTAAATTTTAAATGTAACTTTTATTTACGATCAAAATATTAATAGTTTTGTTTATTAAATATTGATTTTAGATTAGTATAAAGTGAATAAAATAATATTTAAAAAGTGTAAGATTGACAAAACATGATGGATATTTCAGAAAAAAGTATGAGATGATAATATGATGATAATATGATGCTCGTTAATACAATATGATGATAATATGATGCTCGTTAATACAAAAGAAATATGATAAGTGTCAAATGTTAGGGTGACCATTACTATTAAATATTAATCTTAATTAATCAATCTCTACCCTCAAACCATATCCAATCTAAATCTCTCCAACTCCACCCGTCCACCCTGAGTTCGCACTGTAATGAGGTAATCCACCACCAGTGTAGATATGAATAAAAATAAATATTTCGGTCCACGTACGTTGAATAAAATACCTCCTTGATTAAAAAATTCAAAATAAATAAAGTAAAATTTTTAAAATATCCCATTGATAGGAAAGTCATCCAAACAATATTCGACTACTAATAATATAATACAGGGAAATTAAATGATGGGAAATTAAATATTTGAAACGAAGTACAGCATTGGAATCAATCAATATTCGAGAAAATTAGGGAGAGCATTTATATTTTTACTTGTATATTAGGCTAAAGTGAAAATTTTATAGACTAGCTGATTAGAGATGTATATAGGAAAATATAATAATTATGGATAAATAAAATTATTGTTGTGTATGTTTTAAAATTTTAAAACATGATAATAAACAACCATCATACACCACACGTTAGAATAAGTGCGCCAATCATTGACGTAATATACTGATAGTAAAATACCGTAGTCGTTTAAGGACACAGGAACTCTTGATACTGGACCTTCCTCAACATTCGTCAGATTCAAAAGTTGATAAATTTCAAAAATAATAAAAATAAAGATATAGATAAAGTGAGCTTTTCATTGGTGCACTTAATAACATTTTTATCTATAAATGTTTCAAAAGATTGTTATACGAAGATAGAAAGGGCCCATCTCAGACAGCCCAATCATATGTTCATCTCGTTGTTCAACAGTAAGTTTTTTGATCGAAAAAGGGGTATCCGATCAAAAGGCTGGTCGAAAAAGTCGGTCGAAAAACCGATCGAAAAGTCCATCGAAAAGTCGGTCGAAAAGTCCATCAAAAAGCCGGTCGAAAAGTCCATCGAAAAGCCGGTCGAAAAGTCCATCGAAAAGTCGATCGAAAAGTAGGTTTTCGATCGAGAAGTGGACTTTTCGATCGAGAAGTGGACTTTTCGATCGGATCGAAAAGTGGTATGGTCCGATCGAGAGGTCGATCGCGAAGCCATATGGTCGGAAAGTAAGCTTTTCGATCGAAGAGCAGGGACTAAGCCACATGATTCGATCGAAAAGCCAATCGAAAAAAGCCGGTAGAAAAGCCGGTAGGAAAGCCGGTAGAAAAGCCTATTTTCAGATCAAAAGCTATATTTTTCCGATCGAAAACACGGGACTGAGCCACAGGTTCGATCGAAAAATAAGAATTTAGCTTGAAAGTGAGTTTTTCGATCGAAATTGGGATTTCGATCGAAAAGATAAAACTTTTACCGAAAACAAATTAGGGTTTTAGCAAGTTTTCGAAAAACTGAAACCGATTTCGGTTTTGACTTTTGATGTTAGAAAACGATTTATTGATTAAAACGAATTAGGGTTTCGGATTTTAATTTAGAATTCGAAAACCCTTTTATGATTTCGAAAATTATTAGGTAAACAAATTCAGACTTAGATTCGATTGAGCAACATATGCTCTGATACCACATGTTGATCGAATCCTGAATCGTTACAATAATAAACAGATAATAACTATTAAAGATTACCGGTTGTCATCTGGTTGAGATAAGCAGCGATTATATTATCCATCCTGTGAGTAGCCTTGGTTCCCCTTTAGGGTGTATGCTAATGATGGGATGATTCGTGAGGGATCACGAATTAGAGAGAGAGCCGAGAGAGAGAGAGAGAGAGAGGTCGAGATTAGGTGTAGCTGATTAGCCTCCTCTCTCTAATAGATGCTCTATATATATACACTCAAGGGGAAACCCTAGTCTATCTAACAAGGGCAATTACGTCCATTGGGTTAAATAGGTAATTGATTAATAAATGATTAAAGGACATAATATAATATATATATATTACATACATATATATATATAGAGTTGGGTTATAATACAAAGTACTTTTTACGTGAGAAGTGTGAGAAGTGGTTGATATGTTAATTTTTAACACATGATATTGTCTTTTTATTATATTTTAGGTAAATATATGACAATCCTAAAATAAATACACCATCCATTGAATTCCAAACACTACCAAACACCATTTATTAAGAATTATTAAAAGGGCACTGTGTTAGGATATTATTACACTGTGTTTACATTGTGTTATCCTTTAACTCTAATTTTGATAAACATATGACATTCTAATATGGAAAAAACAATGTATAGTGTTATATATTTACCAAAAACATAACTAAAAGATAACACAATGCATTAAAATCTAACATATCATCCACTTCTCACACTTCTCACGTAAAAAGTACTTTGTATTATAACTCTACCCTATATATATATATATATATATATATATATATATATATATATATATATATATATATGGGTAAGGTTCACTTGAAAACCCCTCTTATCCTAAAAACCTAAAAACCTTTTTTTTTTCTATTAAAACCTTTATCCTAGATTATCTCATCGACACACCCCCAAACAAACAGATATAGATCGCAGCGGCTATCGGAGGGTTGTTCGCGACGGTTCTCCGAAATCCAGATGTTAGATTTTGCGGCCGAGGAAGGAGCACCAGTGACTTTAGTTGTTGAGAAGCTTACGCCGGAAGCGGCGGAGGTCGGAGGGATCTAGGGCATCGACGTCGTCCGGCGGTGGCTGGATACGCATCTGCGCGTTAGCAAGATGAAGAACAAGGTGTTCGTGTTGGTTATAGCAGTTAATTTGTAGTAGTTTTGGAGGTTATTTAGTGATTTAATTGGTCCTTTTTATGTTCTTCTGCTGTTAAAAGCCTCAAGGAGATTACATAGAGAGCTTCATAGGAAGAGAAATGGATATCGCCTTGATCATTTCGAGAGGAAGCGGAAGAAGGAGCTCGTGAAGTTCCCAAATTGCCCCAAAGGTCTTTACTTTTATGTAATTACATGTTGTTTTCACTCAACTCTTCCAATAAATTTGTGAAAACTACTACAAACAATCCTATTAGTTATGCTGTTATTTTTCTCAAGATCCAATTGCGAGTCATGGATTGCTAAACATGTTTTTTATTTTTTATTTTTTGTGATCGTTTCAGGATTTGGAAATCAAGGGTAAGATTTTTGCTAAGACACGATATGAGGAGAAGCCTCAAATGAAGAAGACGTGCGTATCAAAACTTCACCCACCTTACTCTGTTGGTTATATTTTCCATATATTATAGTGGATTTGTAGACTGATGGGTGTGATGCGTGTATTTTAGACTGGCTATGGATGAAGAATCGTCAAGCAGACGCAAGGTGGACGATGATGTTCATGATGGTGTCGTGCCTGCTTATCTTCTTGACCGTGATGCCACAACACGTGCAAATATTTGTTGTTTGAAATGGTTGATTTGATGTCGTGCATGTGAGTACAAGCGTATATTCATATTATTCTGTATGTATGAAGGTTCTTAGAAACACCTTAAAACAAAAAAAAGGAACAAGAAAGCAGAAAGTGAGATGTCCCTCTACCCAAGGTAAGGGAACTAGTACATATTCTTAATTTCTTATTTTTATATACATAAGCCTCCTGTTGGTTAGATTGATGTTCATGATGTGTTGTGGAACTTTTATTTAGGTGAGACCAATTGCTGAATATGAGATGTTTAAAGTAATCAGAACTGGTAAAAGAAAAGGTGAGTATCATAATACATGCCTTGGCTGCACACCCTTTTTCCATAGGTTATGTTGTATATATAATGAACATGAGTTGATGATGATATATGCAGCTAAGCAGTGGAAGAGGATGATCACGAAAGTAACATTTGTAGGACAAGGTTTTCACAAGAAAACCTCGCAAATACGAGTGTTTTATCCGTCCAATAGGTTTAATTTACGGTTCACAAAGGCTCACGTGACACACCATGAACTTAAATGCACTTTCAATTTTGAGATGATTGGTGTGAAGAAAAACCCGAACGGTTCTATGTATACCGCTCTTGATGTTGTCACTAAGGGAACCATCATTGAGGTATGTGTGTATGCATATATATGTTTCTCCCAAGTACATTCATTCACTTTAGCTTTGTCATTAACAATTATGAATTGTAGGTGAATGTGAGTGAACTAGGACTTGTGACACCAAAATGCTTTCAAACATTTGGTACATAGAAACCCTTGATACACATCAAAATGCTTTCAAACATTAGTACTTAGAAACCCTTGATATTATTAAAAAGATATTATGGTTTCTCATATTACATTAAAATCATTTCAAGGTTTTGGCTAACTTTGCATGCTCAAGTTGATTTTACTCATATTACAGATTTTGGTTTCTTATTCAAGTCGATTTTAAATATGCATTGAGTTTCTTATTCAAGTTGATTTTACATATGCATTAAGTTTTTGGTTTCTTATTCAAATCTCAAAACTACTTAATCAACACCACCTAAACTTGTATTTTTAGCAGCATACATACTGTCATATTGAATATATGCAGCATACAATCATGTTGCATATATGAAACATATAGTCATGTTGAATATAAATAACATACAGTTATGTTGAGTATATGCAACATACTGTTATGTTGAATATATGCAGCATACAATCATGTTGCATATATGAAACATATGACTATGTTGAATATAAACAACATAGAGTCATGATGCATATAAACAAAATACAGCCATGTTGCATATACATAACACACTATATGTTGTATATATGCAACACAACACAGTCATGATGCATATATGCAACACAATCATGTTGCACATATGCATCATAAGTATATACATATTTATTTTGAAGTTGTAAACAATATTATTTTAATATAACGTTGATGTGTAAATTTCAGGATGAAAAAGTACAAGATATATACCAAATCGTTTTACTTCCAGAATTTCATCTTAATGACACAAGTGATGTAAACTCAATTAAATTTTGGTGAGACATATGGATTGGCAACTTTGTTCTCGTGAATAGATTTCCAGATTCATATGATTGTGAGATAAATAAGGAAGTTAAAGTGATGGAAATGATCCCAAGTCAAAACCAAAAAAAACATAGTAAATTGGAGTTGGAGACGTAGTTCATTGCTTAAGCCTACAAAGGATTTATTAGATCAACGTGTGAACCTGATACATTGAATTTGATCGTAGTCTATTGTAATTTTTGTATTTGTGAATGTGGTGTAAAATACATACCTTTGTACCTTGTTTTGGGATTTTGCATCTTGCTTGCCCCATTCAGTTAAATACATCATGTTATGTAAATCGGAGTTGCATAAACGAAAAATGTAGGGATGTTACATATATACAACATGTATTCATATTGCATAAACATAATATAATTGAAAAAATATATATCGACACATAAACCTAATAGATATTATATTGCATACACACACATCTCTAAATCCATAAAGTATAACACTAGCAACGTGTAATATTTGGTGCATATATGCAACACCGGGAGGTGGGGGGTGGGGTGGGTGGTTAGCTGGGGTGCCGATTAAGGGTTGGGTTATATATATGCAATATAATTACGTTGCATATATGCAACATGGTGGGGTGTGTGTGTGTGGGGGGGGGGGGGTGGATGGGGTGCGGGTTAGGGGTTATATATATGAAATATAATTATTTTGCATATATGCATTATAATTATGTTGCATATATGCAACATGGGGGTGGGTGGGGTGCGGATTAGGGACTATATATATGCAATATAATTATGTTGCATATATGCAACATGAGGGGGGGTGGCTGAGATGCGGGTTAGGGGTTATATATACATACAATATAATAATGTTGCATATATGCAACATGGGTGATGGTAGGTGGGGTGGGTGGTTGGGGTGCGGGTTGGGGGTTGTTAATTATGTTGCATATATGCAACGCGGGGGGGGGGGGGGGGGACAAGAGGGGGTGAGGGTTGTAAATATATGAAACATGGAGGAGTGTGGTAGTGATAATATTGAAAATTAGATATTAGATTACTTTATTAACCTTCATTTAAGTGGTTTTTAGGTTTTTAGGCTAAGGAGGGGTTTTCACATGATCTTTACCCATATATATATATATATATATATATATATATATATATATATATACGAAAACATATATATATTACGTCTAACAAAATAACGTTTAAATAAACGCAATGTTGCTCTTCACTTGGTCAATTAGACCCGTAGCTCGCTGGTTCACATCTAGCGGCCAACAAATCCCTTTTTTAAATTGCGGTGCAACTTATTGCCCGACTACCCACTGTTTTGTAATTGTTTTATTTTCAATGTCAAAAATCATTAATCAGGGATCACAACATTGACTTCATGCCTATATATCCACGAAACTCAATTCTTGGACTCTTCTGGAATAAATCCACATAACTTTTGGGGGTAAGACTATTGTTTTCGTTGAAGTTGAACTTTTAAATACTGATGGGCGGTCTTGTGTGTTTATGGGATCCTGTCAAGTTTAATAAGTCTTCGGTCCTCAAAAAGAAAAAAAAACATATTTGTTAATAGAGGTGTAGACGAGCTCGGACCGAGCCAAGCTCGAGATCGTCTAGACTCGAGCTCGGTTCGTTTAAATTTAACAGAGTTCGAGTTCGAGTTCGGCTCGATTCAAGCTTTATTTCTGAAGCTCGAGCTCGGCTCGTGAAGAATTATTTAAGCTCGAGCTCGGCTCGGGCTCGGCTCATTTATTATTAATTATTATTTTTTATATATTTTTATAATTAATTTTATATATATTTAGAATTATACTTTTTTATATAAAAGATAATACATATTATTTACTTATTTTATCATAATTATATATATAATAATCATTATTTTTTAAATATATTTAAAAAATTAAATAAAAATTATATAAATAAAAGCTCGATAAGGCTCGCGAGTCGGCTCGAGCTCGATATGTGAAGCTCGGGCTCGAGCTCGTTTATTAAACGAGTCTTATTTCAAATCTCGAGCTCGTTAAAGTCGGCTCGTTTCGAGCTTTTTATCGAGTCAATTTCGAGTAGCTCACGAGCGGTTGACTCATTAATATTTCAAAGCTCGACTCGTTAAAGTCGGCTCGTTCCGAATTTGTATCTACGGAAACATGGTTGCCGCCTCTAACGTTAGTTCTCGTCTTAGCATGCCTTAAAATATGTGTGCATGGTACAATGGAAAGTGTGACCACGAGCTACTAATTAATATTAATATTATCATTTAAAATAATGTATCATGTAATTAACTTTAAGTTAATTATAACTTTCCAATTAAATATAAAATGGATTGTTTTCAAACATAAAATGAACTAGTGGGAGCTCCTAACAATTGACTAAAGGTGGCTCCTGTACAAAAGTTTAAGAGTCAAATATAAATTTCTTAAAAGACACACTTGGTGGTAGACATGTGAGAAACGCACATGTGATTTAGATAATCTGTCTTTATCAAAACTATTTAGCTACATTTTTATGGCAATTTTTTTTTTTCTGATAACCAGTTTAATTTATTTCATATTTTTATTTTATGATAGTATACTAGTATTAAACGTGTTCACATGGGGACAAGCTAATCTGCGGGAAAAAATAACACTCTAGATGGAAAGTTAAATTAAAACCTTTACTTAATTAATTAACGAGTAAACTTCGTTCTTAGTCCCCAACGTTTGCATATTTTAACAATTTTAGTCCCAACTTTTTAAAAATCCCAATTTAGTGTCTCACATTTCATTTTTTTTTTAATTTTGGTCTTAACGTTAACAGTTGTTTAAAGAGCCGTTAGACTGCCCTCTTGTGGTCCCCATATGAGGTGTACTTTTGTCATTTCCGTTTGTTTTAACTCATACTTTATAACAAATGGAAATAACAAAAATCCCCTCACATGAGGACCATGTGAGGGCAGTCTAACGGCTCTTTAAATGGTTGTTAACGTTGTAACCAAAATTGAAAAGAAAATAAAATGTGAGACACTAAATTGGGATTTTCGAAAAATTGGGACTAAAATTGTTAAAATGTACAAACGTTGGGGACTAAAAATGAAGTTTACTCTTAATTAACTCACCCCTCGAGATGCTACAAGAGCGGTTGTATAGAATGTCGTTTATTAAGTTAGATCTTTAGAAATATGTATGAAATATATTACGAATGGTTTCTTTTATAAAGTTATGTAATTTCATGTTTTTATTTAATGAAATTATGTTTAATTTATTTGTTATTTATAAAAGATTATGATTGTGTAATAATTTAAAACAATTCTATTCACTTTTTTTCATAGAACCTCTTTGTCACGTGTCAGAAAACGTCCAACGAAAACTCCATCTATCACACATAGCCTGGACACTCCATCGCACATAACCTTAATATATGCGTATATGCTAAATTTAATGAAGCATTTACACAAAGATGATAAAATGACAATAATTGTAGCACACAATTCCATACAATTGAGAATATATATTACTTTTTTTTTCTGAAAGGGACAATATATATATCATGTGATTTTTTATTGTAGCATACTACTATTGTGTACAGGGAAAATCAGAATGTCCTAGCTGATCTAATTTCTTTTATTATTAAAAATTATTAACTAAAATTTGTATAAAGAGTATGACCTAGGACTTTATCTTCGTAGTTGTCATATGACTCCTATTGTTCAAATGTTTGGAATGGAGACTAGGACTTTATCTTCGTAGCCGACGAAATTCATGTTTCTCTTTTCAATTGGCTTAAAGTGAATAAGGTTATGGTCTTTATGCAAGATTTTTTTTTTTAACTACCAATTAATAATGTTCGACCATTTAGGGTAATTTTAATGGCATAAAAGACATCAACATCTGAAAGTATAGAAGGCATAAAGCCATACACTCCGCGTGCTTGGATGACCAAGCTAAGGCACATGATTTTGGCTAGTCATTTTGATAATAATTTTGGTCAAAGAAGTCAAATTGGTGATTTTCCCTTGTGTATATATACGGTATTCTATTTAACCGAAGGGACTTTGCTATGACGATACCCTAAGACTTTTTAACTATATTGTAGGTTGTGGGTTCGAGTCTCGTTAGGATCGAGTAATTCGCTTCGGGTTGAACCACGAGGTTTTCTCAGTTGTTCGTTTATTTCTAGACGATGAATAAGCCGGGTCTCCATATTATATTATTCGGGTCGGGTGAAAGGTTGATCCAGGATATTTAAGGCTTTACTGTTTAAAAAAAGAACTAGTTAAATGCTGATTATCATTATCTGGTAGCTTTAGGGTGATCCACTGATCCAGTTATGATTTGATTATTTTTTAGTATAAAATTTACTATTAAAAAAGTTAACGACTTATTTACGTTGTATTAAAATTATTATTGAAAAAGTTAACAAGTAATTAAACTAATACAGAATTTGTGTGGGATATAATATAATTACATTTGGAGCTCATAACAATTGACTAATTAAAGGCGCCTTGTCTTGTAGGTAACCCAAGAATATTCTAGTAGCCCAGCTGTTCGCTGCCATTCTATTGTTTTATCATAAGTTCATAACTATATAAAACTAGTAGCTACCGTTTTTGCGTTATGTCGGATCATTTTATCTCATTTTTAGCACATTAACTTGCAATAAAGGGTTAAATAATGTGAAAAAGAGTTGTGTTAACACTTATTTCTCGTCAGCTACGAACAATCTTGGTGAAAACTAAAACCGAAATTCATACAGACACAACGATAAAATTAGAAGAAAACATATAACTTGAAAAAAAAAAGTCAAAAACCTAAATGCAAACGTAGATGCCATATAACTTGAAAAAAAAAAGTCAAAAACCTAAATACAAACGTAGATGCAATCAGGGGCGGACTTGTTAAGGGCCCAGGGGTCCCCGTGGACTCTAACCATTAACAACCGCTATTGCGACCAAAACTCAGTTACCAAATTTGCGATTGACTCTAACCATTAACAACCGCTATTGCGACCAAAACTCAACGAACAAATTTGCGACTAAATTATTAGCAACCACAACTGCGACCGAATCTCTTTGTGACCGTTTCTTACTAGTTTTGTGACTATATTAACGACAGATTTTGCGACCATGTTTTTGCAACGAATTTACTAACCGCTTTTCATTTCAAACTTGTAACCGGCTTGGCAACCATTATTTTGGTCACAAACTATTCATGAATATTGATACCTAAGTTAAATAATTAAATTCACGAAATTTTATTCATTTATAGAAATATCCAAACATTCAAAATTAAACAAGACCATTCATCCATAAAATATACCAAAAATCCAAATATGTATGAAAAATAAATATCCAAATTAGATAGAAAAAATGACTTTCCTAAGTACTACTTAGAGGAAGTTTTTGATATATTCTTAAAAAGGAATTCAGTTAGTCATTTCATTTCTTAGTCATTTCATTTCGTTGTTTGTCTCTCTCATTTCAAAATCATTATAAGTTTCACTGTTCTTTCTTTTTCTTTCTCTCTCGTTTTGCTTTCTTTTCTTGTTCTAGTTGTGTTATCTTCTTATTCAACCAATTTACCTATAATTAAGATTACACATTAAAACTTGACTACATGTAATGATCATGTATATGATTAAAATAAACTAATTTATACTTATTTTTACCCATTACAATATTTAAAATAGACATAGAGGCACTAATATGTGTTTTTTAAAGGTGCCAAATGTGTTGGTCATTAGAAGTCTAGGGACCGTTTCTGAAACTTCACTCCTATCTCCACTATAAAACTACAATCTATCTCATCTTCTGAATAATCATCAGAAACCAAAAAACATGTCTTTTACAAACTTCTCTCCCCTTAAACACGACGTCGTTTCCCCAAATCTCCCACTCAAACCTTCTTTACCACCACCAAAACCACACTCCCCCAACTCCAATTTCCTCAACTTCACCACCAATATTTCTCCAATAACCACCTCTTCAAAACTTCATGCCACAACTACAAATCTAACACCTGCAGGATTGATCCACCATGACGAAAAACTCCGAACCCGAGACGAAAAGTTGCCCGCGGGTCTCGTGGAAGAGCTTATGCCGAAACACATTGCGTTTATATTGGACGGAAATCGTCGATGGGCGGTCGAAAAGGGTTTGGCGCCTATGGATGGCCATGCTGCCATGAGAATGACACTCAGATCTATCCTGCCCCAATGCTCCAGATTGAAGATCAAAGCGGTTTCGCTATATGCGTTTTCGACCGAAAATTGGATTCGACCAACTGTGAGTATTTGCTTAACTCCTTTCAAGTAATTACCTATAAATTTTACAGTCTGAGTAGATAATGTCCAGAGCCTCACTGGGTCCCAGGTGAATCCGCCTGATTCATTTTGATTCATATATGTGTGTGTTTTCTTTGGAAATGGTCACTAAAATGACCTTTGAAAGTTTGAAGCCGTCGACATAAGTTTATCATGTCACAGTCATTGGACTTTCAAATTTGATGCAACTCGAGATTTGAAGAAATATTTAGATACTTAATTAATAATTATATAAATAATGATTAGCAAACTTTCTCTCACATACATGACTCCCACAAGCCCACATGAGTTTCTATCTCAAGCTTTTTATTTTTCTTTATATTTTTTTCTGACCCAATCATATTTTGCCTAGCCATCCACTCACTCATAGAATATTGTGTTTTCTCCTCTTTTATAGATTTAGAATATAATATCTTTAAAATTTTTTAAATATACTATTGCAACATGTGCTCGTCTTAAAAATGTAAATTTCATTTAAAACAAAGTTGTATATAATAATATACAGTTTA
>JBCNJP010000016.1:10328040-10356986 GCA_039602395.1 Deinandra increscens subsp. villosa
ATATTTAAAATAGACATAGAGGCACTAATATGTGTTTTTTAAAGGTGCCAAATGTGTTGGTCATTAGAAGTCTAGGGACCGTTTCTGAAACTTCACTCCTATCTCCACTATAAAACTACAATCTATCTCATCTTCTGAATAATCATCAGAAACCAAAAAACATGTCTTTTACAAACTTCTCTCCCCTTAAACACGACGTCGTTTCCCCAAATCTCCCACTCAAACCTTCTTTACCACCACCAAAACCACACTCCCCCAACTCTAATTTCCTCAACTTCACCACCAATATTTCTCCAATAACCACCTCTTCAAAACTTCATGCCACAACTACAAATCTAACACCTGCAGGATTGATCCACCAGGACGAAAAACTCCGAACCCGAGACGAAAAGTTGCCCGCGGGTCTCGTGGAAGAGCTTATGCCGAAACACATTGCGTTTATATTGGACGGAAATCGTCGATGGGCGGTCGAAAAGGGTTTGGCGCCTATGGATGGCCATGCTGCCATGAGAATGACACTCAGATCTATCCTGCCCCAATGCTCCAGATTGAAGATCAAAGCGGTTTCGCTATATGCGTTTTCGACCGAAAATTGGATTCGACCAACTGTGAGTATTTGCTTAACTCCTTTCAAGTAATTACCTATAAATTTTACAGTCTGAGTAGATAATGTCCAGAGTCTCACTGGGTCCATTTTAATTCATATATGTGTGTGTTTTCTTTGGAAATGGTCACTAAAATGACCTTTGAAAGTTTGAAGCCGTCGCCATAAGTTTATCATGTCATAGTCATTGGACTTTCAAATTTGATGCAACTTAAGATTTGAAGAAATAGTTAGATACTTAATTAATAATTATATAAATAATGATTAGCAACTTTCTCTCACATACATGACTCCCACAAGCCCACATGAGTTTCTATCTCAAGTTTTTTATTTTTCTTTATATTTTTCTGACCCAATCATAAATTGCCTAACCATCCACTCACTCATAGAATATTGTGTTTTCTCCTCTTTTATAGTTTTAGAATATAATATTTTTTAAAAATTTAAATATACTATTGCAACATGTGCTCGTCTTAAAAATGTAAATTTCATTTAAAACAAAGTTGTATATAATAATATACAGTTTATTGAAGGAACATTTACATATATCCCCTTACTAAGTCACTTTATTACATATATACTCGATGCTAAACTTTAATTACATATATCCCCTTTTTCATATGAAATTACCCATTTACCCTTTTATTTTAATTTTATAAAAAAAAATCAAATCAAATTGCAATCTACTCCAGATAAAAAAAACGCAAACCCATCTTCTTTAACCCTCTCAACGGCGACCTATCTCCCTGACCTCCTCCCATCCGGCGACCTCTCCTCTCATCCGGCGACCTCCTCTAATCCAACCTCTCGACGGCGACCTACCTACCTGATCTCCTCCGTCCGGCGACCTCCCTCGTCCGACCTCCTCTCGACGGCGACCTCTCTTCTCTGATCTTCTCTCCTCTGGCGACCTCCTCTCATCCAACTTCTCGAGTCTCGACGGCGACCTATCTTCTCCAACCGGCGACAGTGTTCCGATTGAAACGGAGGGAACCCACAACAGTGACGGAATCGGTAAACTAGCTTCATTTATGTTTGAATCCATGTTTGAACGTAGTGTAGCTTCACTTAAACGTAAATTCAATTTTGTCAACTTTGATTCTCCTATGGCTTCACGTGAATGTACAGTAGCTAACTTTAGGTTGCTTTGGTGTATAGTGGCTTTTATTTTGATCTAGATTCAGTTTTGTCATAGCTTTAGGTAAACCTATAGTAGCTTTAGGTTTTCGAATCTGGGTTTGCTTCTACAATAACCTTTTTTTTCTATATTATTGAATGATTTGGTCCTATGTTTTGGTTTTAGTTAACAACTACTTGAAGTTAACATCGGTTTGTTTTGGAGTTTCGTTTGGTTTATGATACTTAGAAGAGAGGATGCAAAAATATATAATTATAAGGGGAAAATATGTAAATAGTAACATGGGTATAATGGTCATTTAATAAATTATTTTAAATGAACTGGGTATATATGTAATATATATAGTTTAGGAATGGGATATATGTAATTAAAGTTTAGGCTTGGGTATATATGTAATAAAATGACTTAATAGGGGATATATGTAAAAGCCCCTTTATTGAAACACAAACATATATCAGCCATTGAAATTATTTCAAGGTTTCATTTTTTATGCTTTTTTGTTACACCTTGTAAATTGTGATAGTTTTATAAAATTTCGGATATATCGTTACAACATGCTTATTTTTCCATGGTTTTACCGTTTTTTTTAAATTACGGTATAAAGTGTTTTCTTTTTCTACGTTTCAATATTTAAAATGAGTGGTAGCAACCCCATACAATGTTTTAGCTATATGTAATTTATGACGTCAATATCATTATTGCATAACACACGACCACCACCTTGTTAAATAAAAAAACTATGAAATTTCAGGTAGAAGTTGATTATTTAATGGAGATGTATGAAGATTTATTAAGAAAAGACACCAAGGAGCTTTTGAGGTACGTAACTTAAAATTTACATTAAAACGTAGATAAAATATACAGTATCTGATTAATTTTTATAAAACCTTCCAGTCTCGGATGTCGAATAACGGTAATGGGGAACAAAGCAAACCTTCCAAAGTCACTTCAAAATGCATGTGCAGAAGTAGAGGAGAAATCAAAACACAATCAAGGAACCCATATCAATTATGGAATCAATTATAGTGGCAAACATGACATTCTTCAAGCTTGCAAAAGCATTGCAACCAAAGTCAAGGATGGCATTCTTGTCCCCAACCAAATCAATGAAACATGTTTCAAACAAGAACTTTATACTAAAACTAATGATTTTCCTTATCCGGATCTCGTTATCCGCACCAGCGGAGAAATCCGGCTCAGTAATTTTATGTTGTGGCAGATGGCGTATAGTGAGCTTTATTTCACCAAGAAAAAGTTCCCTGATTTTGGGGAAAATGATCTTGTCGAGGCTATACTTGCATTTCAAGAAACTCATAGACGTGTGATGAAATAGAAATATCGCGATTTTTTTAATCGTTTGCCGCTATATGTGGATGTGTTGTAATAGTGTATTGGAACTCGAATCCGGGTCAAAGTGGGTCAGGTCTAAGATCCAGCATTAGTTGATTAATTGCACAATGTTTGTAACCGTCATGTTTTGTAATAAATCATTCAAGGTATTACTGTATGGTTTTGGGCTTAAAATGTTGTTACCATATAGTGTCCTCTCATGCTAAGCTTAGTTACCATTTTATCAACCGTTTTATTATAATAGGCAAATTAAGTCCAAAAAGAAATTTATATTTACACATGCAATATTCTATATTAACAAATCGATCGGAGTTTATTTTTTTATACATTCAATTCATTATCGATCAGTATAAAACGCCATGTTCAAAAAGAAGTCATATGCCCTAAATTTTCATTTCAAATGTCAAAAACTTAATGGTTCATTAATTTCAACTTTGTAGACTTCTCTTTAAAGTATGTTTTTTCTCGACATAAGTTCTGAGCTTAAATTGAACTTGAGCAAGTGTTCCCTATTTGGGATTAATATTGGCTCTGATATCATCGGTGGCAAAGCTCGGGACATCAATTGCATAGAAGGGACTTTCCCTTTTTCATATTTAGGCATGATGGTGGGTGCTAACATGAATAGAAGATGTAACTCGCAAAAAGTTGTGGATATCTTCGATAGAAGGCTTTCTAAATGGAAGTCCAAAAACCTATCGTTTGCGGGGAGGCTTGTGCTTGTTAAGAGTGTTCTGGATAGCTTGCCAACCTACTACTTCTCTCTTTACAAAGCTCCTAAGAAGGTTCTAGCCGTTTTGGATAGAATTCGTTTTAATTTTCTCTGGGGTGGTTCGAATGATAAAAGATGCATACATTGGGTAAAAAGAGATGTTGTGTGTTTGCCTAAGGATAAAGGGGGGTTGGGGCTGGTCAACCTTGCGGATCTAAACGTGAGTTTATTGTATAAATGGTTATGGAAATTCAAAGTGGAAAGTGGCAGGTTATGGCAGAAGGTTGTGGACTGGTCAACCTTGCGGATCTAAACGTGAGTTTATTTTGAGATTTTTTTTTTAAAAAATGCCGGGGGTTTTTTTGATTTTTTTCCACCTAGGGGTAACCTATATAACCTAAAGAATCACCATAAAAAAATTGATTGAAAAAAACTTTTTGACCCCGTTTTTAAAGAGTTTTGAAAGTTTTCCCAACTCGGAGTGATTTTCACCATAACCATCCCCTATATATATATATATATATATATATATATATATATATATATATATATATATATATATATATAGTCAAAAGTTCATTGTAGACCCCTTAAAAAGTGTAGACCCCGTAGACCCCTTTATTGTTCTATAAAACTCCCTAAAATTATAAAACTCATTGTTGTTGAATTTGGTCTCTATTTTTATTTTTTTATTTAGTCATATTTCTATCTTTATATTTTAATTTAGGGTTTATTTCTTATGTCTTTTAGTTTTTTCTTTATTATTTATTTTCTTAATTTGAAATTATAATTTTATTGAGTTTTATAGAACGTCGATTTTTTATGTTGCAGTGAGTTTTAAAAATAACAGTGAGTTTTAATCTAAAGAGTGAGTTTTATAATTTCAATGAGTTTTAAAGAACATCAATTTTTAAAGTTGTAGTGAGTTTTAAACAAAACAGTGAGTTTTAAAAATTAGCAATGAGTTATATAATTTCTAGTGAGTTTTATAGAATAATATACTTTTTTCAACAACAATTATATTTTATTGTCTCCAACAACTTTCTAGGTTTTCTTTTTTATTTTTAAAAACTTATCACATAAAAAAAAAACAAACCAACAGCAATGAGTTTTATAATTTTTAGTGAGTTTTATAAAACAATATAGGGGCGTCTACGGGGTCTACACTTTTTAAGGGGTCTACAATGAACCTCACCCTGATATATATATATATATATATATATATATATATATATATATATATATATATATATATATCTTAATAAAGCAATAAAATTTATGTCACATGTCTCATTTATAAAAGGTCCATCACTATCGCCATATATCAAGCTCATAATCAATTGCAAACCCCTTTTATTAAGACATTGTGTTTGGTAAATATATGACGTTATGTTTGGATATTAGTACTTTTTATTTTTCTTTAGTTCTAATATTGATAAACATACGACCTTTTTAAAATGGCAAAAACCATGTATGGGATAATGTATTTACCAAAAATATAATTAAAAAACAATATCATGCATTAACACCTAACACATCATTCACTTGTTGATCAAATCCTGAATCGTAAGAATAATAAACATAGACAACAATATAAAGATTATCTGTTGTCTTCTGGTTCAGATCAGCAACAGTCAGATTATCCATCTTGTTCCTGATCGAGTTCCCGTTTAGGGTGTACGCTTATGATGGTTGGTGTGGAGGAAGTCCACGAAATTGTTAGAGAGGAGAGAGAGAGAGAGAGAGAGAGAGAAAGAGAGTTCACGAAATTATGTAGGTGACTAGAAGGTGTTTAATCTCTCCATATGATCTCTATTTATACACCCAAGAGGAACCCCTAATTTTATTAGTAATGGCAATTACGTCCATCAAATAAACGTCAGATTTGTGTTAATTAGGTAATTGATTTATTAAGATAAATGATTTGAGGTCATAATATATTATTATTATTATTATATATATATATATATATGTATGAAAATACATACATATATCTTTATAATATATTCCAACATTCTCTCACTTGGCCGTGTAATCATTTATAATGAACTATTAGATAAGCTTGATCATGGGTTAATACTAATTTCAATTTTAAACCAGAATTGCAGCAGAAAAATACAGTCATAGAATTGATTATCCAACTCAAGACCACCATTTATCATACTACAATCCCAAATTTAAAATTCAACTTAAAATCAGAATCAAATCACAAAAAATAAGCCCTTAACGTTGATTTATAACAAAACTGTCTATATGTTAATGAGGCATGCATAACAAAATTTAGAGACAAAATCAAAACGGATGAGGAATAATTAATAATTAGTCATTCATATTGTGATACGCTTGGTCATTAGTAAACCTCGTCTTCATTATGAGTTCTTAGAAAAGACTTATGAGGATAGTCCTTAAGTTAGAGGATTCTTTAAACATTTCATAAATATTTTCAATACAAGGACTTAGTTTTCTCTATTTGTTCTTAAATGAACAATAATCTTGTATTGAAAATTTAATGCAGCTCCACTCAAAATTGTTACTGTTTTAAGAAATTAGGGTAGCCGACTTTATCACAGTGAGTCTTCATTATGTTATTTATTTGGAGTTGAGAAATTATGAGTTAATTGATAAGTTTACCAACAACGTTTAGTGACAAACATATTGTGTCATAATAGCTTAGGTTGTTGCTATCATTTTCTTATGACTCCTCTATGATTCATTAGATATATATGTCCGCAGACATAAGGATATACCTGGTCAGTTGACATTTTATATCCTTTGACTACGATAAAGTCAAAATTTAGAGATGGTCAACTATTTTAAATTTCTCACTTCTTCTATAGTTTAAATTTATAGTATTTCGTTTCTTATAGATATTAAAATGTCATCTTAGATGCTTTATGATGCACTATACTTAGGAAATGGTTTTCATCATTTCTAGTATTTCAGCAATGAAGGCAATATCTTATACGAGTATAGACTTAAACATACGTAAGGCTTCTAACTAATGAAGCATAAGATTTATTTACTTGAACCTTTATTAGTAATCTTTTTTAGTTACTAGAGTTACAGACTAAGAGCAACGTTGCATGTTGTAATGTGTTGAACACATAATTAAATCTAATGAGACTTAATTATTGTCTTATTAGGTTGATCTTGATGTATTTTTAATGTTTATCTTACAAAAATCATATTCAAGATCTTTAATGTCAAAATTATGCGAGAATAAGTCGCTTTGACTCATGCAACAAGACTAATATATTACTTGCCTAAAATAATGCATATAAGGACAAGTGGTATTAGTACTTTTAATGTCAAAATTATGTTGATCGAATCCTGAATCGTAAGAATAATAACCATAGACAACAATATAAAGATTACTTGTTGTCTTCTGGTTCAGATCAGCAGCAGTCAGATTATTCATCTTGTTCCTGATCGGGTTTCCGTTTAGGGTGTACGGTTATGATGGTTGTGTGGAGGAAGTCAACGAAATTGTTAGAGAAGGAGAGAGAGAGTTCACGAAATTATGTAGGTGACTAGAAGGTGTTTAATCTCTCCCTATGATCTTTATTTATCCATCAGGCGCCATAGGGCACTTCAACGTCGCCAACCGGCGTTAACACCACCCCCCTGTGGCGCCATGTAGAGGCGTTGAAGCCCTCCACCATATCTTTGGCGCCTTCATTTTGTGCGTGAAAGAGGAGAGAGATTGAGTTGTCCAATAAGATAATTAATATAACTGTTTTTAATTATTTTTTTTGGTTTAAAATAATAAAAAATACTTCAACACCACATAATACAACAACACCATGTATAGTCATCGCTGACGTGGCGGTGTTAAACTTTAACATGGCTATGGGTTTACCACATGCCGTCAGTAAGGGCAATTACGTCGGTCAAATAAATGTCAGATATGGGTTAATTAGGTAATTGATTTATTAAGATAAATGATTGAGGCCATAATATATTATATATATATATATATATGTACGAAAAATACATACATATATTTTTAGAATATATTCCAACATCATTTCTTAAGCAAAAATTAATATTTTTACAATAACCCTACCCTTAATATATATATAAGGTAAAGATTTAGAAAACTGAAAAACCCTTAGAAAGTCCAACTATGTTACATATATACAACATATGCAACATAGTCGGACTTAGAATGGCTTTCTCCAAATAAAAGTAGATTTTTTTAAGCAACCTTATCATATGTGTGTGTGTTTTAAAATTTAAAAAATAAGATGGACCGATTGGGTTTGAGAAAGTCAAGAAGGAGGGGTATTTTCTAGCTTAGTATTTAATTAGGGAATCCTGTTAGCTTTTCCTAAAAGGAAAACTTTTTAAACATATTATATATTTATATTTATATTATATTATATAATAAATAATGATAATAATTAGTTGGAGCCCATAAGTCCATAACAATTGACTAAAGTTCTTCTTTTTAACAGCTTATTAATAAGTATTAACAAACAAACAATCATGTAGGTGGCGACAGAAAATCAGGTAGATAATTTAAAAGTGCTGTTATAAATTTTGGAAACAGTATTCACGTGGGAAAGGTTCAAATACTATAAAAGTGTGGGTAGTTAGGATAGCTTAGCTAAAAAAATATAAACAATAATAAATAAAATCAAACAATGCCATAACTTTCAAAGAACATCAAAATCACATCAAATACTTTTATATATGATCGATTAATCGAACTTAAAAAAAGTAATATAATATTCTTAAGGTACATTATCGTGGTAATGTTTTTCTTAGATATAGAAAAATATCATTTTACTCTTTAACTTACGGAAAATGAAAATATCAATTGATTCAATTCGACCTATTAATTTCTATCTATAAACTTTCTAGTAACACAATGTTTATCAATTTTGACGCACTCGACAAACACCCAAAACCCACAAAAACGACTCCCTATTGCTCATATTGTGTATTGAAGTATTATGACGTGACTTATAAGATACTAAATGAGCCAAAATCTACATTTGACCTTGTCATAAACTGTATCCTCAAGAATCATAGATCTCCGTCACTTCATAGGATCTTCGGTAAATCTTTATCAAAGTGAACAACTGCTTTTGTAACCTTTCGTTCACCCATTCGAATAAATGGAATATGTTTGCTTAACAACGAATCTATCATACTTCTATCCGTAAACTACTCCACAAACTAAATTACCTCAATTACACCATTACATTTGTTTGAATTCAAAATATTCAACTAAGACGACAACGTATCTACCAAGTGGATTAGCTCCACGTTGACGACGAATAAATGAAATATGTATTGCAAGGTAATGCAAATTATTATGGTGACTCTTTATAATGGATATATGATGACTATGAAAATGTTGTTTTATAAAACCCTTTTGGTTTTATAATAAAAGTAGTATAATATAATATTCATTGTACATAAATTTAATAGCTCTTTTAATACTCATAAAATATATCAAATGTGTTAGAAATCTACCTATACGAATAAGTAAGTAAATGAGGATCCTACTTCTCATCTTATAGCCATAACAATTTTTCTTATCCGTCTCAAATAGTTATAACATATCATTTATATTTAATCAAACAATGCCATAACTTTCAAAATAGCATCAAAATCAAATACTTTTATATTCGATTGAATAATCGAAGCTAAAAGAAAGTAATATAATATTCTTAAGGTACATTTTAGTGGTAATGTCTTTTTTTAGATAAAAAAAATAATCATTTTACCTTTTAACTTACGCAAAATGAATATCAATCTGTTTTAATTTGATAATTTAATACATTAAATAAATTAATTATGTTTGAAAATTATTGATTATTTTTTTAAAAAAGATTCGAATTATTCATTAAATTTATCAAATCTACATTATATTACCAATTTTTTAAATATAAATTTAGTTTGAACAAAACTGGTAATTAGTCTCAGTTGTTATTTAATAAATTGATAATTGAATGTAGTTTTGACATTTGACAATGTTGATGTAAACCCCTATAAATTAGACATGTAACAATCATTTTACTTATTTATTAGGGTGCTTGTGATGGGTGTTTCCTCCCTCATATGACGCCCCATACGCCCCCAGGGGAGCTATGAAGGCAAAAATTATGGATGGTGTGATAGAGATAACACTCCTTCTCACATTTCTCCTCAATTCTGATGGGTTATTCAAATATTTCATTGGTCCAGATTTTTTTGAGAGATTTAAAAATAATAATAATTAAATAATAATAATAATAATAATAATAATAATAATAATAATAATAATAATAATAAATAATAATAATAATAATAATTGGGTAATGATTAGAGAGCTTTATGAAGCTTCATCTACTACACCCTTTTAGTCATGAAGTTTCTTAGGGTGTGTGGAGTGGTAGAATTTTAAGTTTTGAAAGTATTGGTGGTAACTAATATTAAAGTGTCACGCATGATAGAGAAAAAAGTAGAATTGAAGTATAAAGAATTTAAAAAGAGAGTGGTAGAATTTAGTTGGTGGAGATAAAGGTGAACATGGAGCCCGTATACCCACACACAAAAAAAACTTTGCCGAACAACTACATGTAGCCGTTGGACTTGATTTTTTGCCGAAGCTGCGGGTGTCACGACGGTGTAGCCTATGAAGCCGAAGAAGTCGACAGAGTAGCCGAAGCCCACTCCGCCCTCCCTTACTGACTAGTAACTAAGCTATCACACATCGCAATTTGCCTAACACTGAGCTCTACGATTACGGATAGTTTTAGGATTAAAATAATTAATAGGATTAAAATAGTTAAGTGGGGAAATAATAATTGAGTAAAAAATTAAAGATGGCGTCAGAAAATCCTTTAGATAATTTTGAAATTAGGTCATAAATATTTTAATACGTTAATTTGGCGCTTTGATTCTATGTGGGGATTTAAATACTGACATAATAAAGTAATGACATAACTTTCAAAAAAACATCAAAATTAAATATTTTCATATTACCTATTATACAAATCTATTATAGAAAATAAATACCTTAGCTACAACACAATAATTATATTTAGATTCATTTAGCCCTATATATGTATATATATATTTTCTTTTAAGACCGGAGGACGAGGATCCCATAATATTAGAGATGGGCAAAGAAACCAGTTGTCCAACCAGTTAGAACAAAAAAGTTGAAACCGGTTATTAAAAAAACTGGTTAGAGAGAAACCGGTTTCGATCCCTAACCGAGCCTCCGGTTACCAATATGTTTGATCTTTTGTGCATCAAAACCGATTATAAACAGGTTTTCACAAACCGGTTGGCAAAATAACCGATTATAATCAGTTAACCAGTTACATACCGGTATGAACCAGTTCCTATAGGTTTCACATAATTTCACCCATAATTTCACCTCTAACCGATTCGAAACTGGACCGGTTATTATAGATACCGATTTTGATTTTATGTTTACTAAACTGAAAGCTAGTATGAAAAAAGAAGAAAAAAAAAATTGTACACCTCTACATAATGTTAATAGGTGTGGGCCTTGTGGCTGACAATTATCCAAACATTTTAATCTTTGTACCGGACCGAATTTTAGATTCTTCAAGGCCGCATTTCAAAGTGTGGGTTGTTTTTGAGCCCATTAAATCTTAAGGGTCCAATATTTCAAAGTGTGTATAAATTGTTCTTTTTAAACCGAATCGTGCTATAAACAGAACCGGTTCAGTCAACAATGGTTAAATATGGTTTTTATTCAAACCGGTCTCTGGGTTCTAAGCCAATTCACAGTCAATATATTCAAATGCTATATAACTTGGTTACAACCGGTTGAAACCGGTTAAAGCCAAGCGGTTAATGAAACCGTTTTTATTAATTTTACCAAATAAAAACATAACAAAAAATAACTGGAGTTCATTATTTTATTTAACTAGATTCGCAACCTGCATGTTGCCGTGGTGATAACATGAGCAGACAAAACGTTGCATTGCTATAAAGCTACGTGAAGAAAACGAAAAAAAAACATGTAATGACAAAAAGGCTTAAAAAATACTATGTTACACGACTGTAGTTAAAAATAAAAAAACTATGTGTACTTATTATTACATCACCAACAAATCTATGTGTACTTATTACACGATCACCAATTATACAACCAAATCATGTATTAAATTAGTTCCTTTAGATAAAAAATAAATAAAAAAATAGTGCTCGCCACATGGCTCCCTGAATGTAGCAAAAATGTTATATTTTACATAGTTAAATGAATCGTGACACTCTCCTAGCATTCTTCTAAGCAAAGTTGTTGATCATACTTCTCTTTTTACGAATTTGACTACTTGATTGTTGTTTGGGAGACATAATTCTGAAAATCATATAACTATCGATCAAGTTCTCATCGCTAAATTTACGCATATAATTTATTATCTATATACTAAACATGAAGTAATAGCAAATAATCAAACCGTAAACAAAGAATACAAAAATAATTTCAATAAAATAAAAATTTTAAAACAAACTAAAAAACTAGAAAAATAAAAAGAAGACTTATCACTAAGTGGTGATCTTGAGGGGATCACAGCCTCAAACTTCAATTTGTCCCAAATTCTAATTTTTCGAACAATAACTTTTCGTTGCTATTTAAGTTTCGTGAACTCGAGTTTAATAATTTAGAGATTTAACATTTTAACTATGAAAGTAAAATATAATTTATTTATTTTCGTTTTGAGTTAATATATAGTTAATATAACTTTCTTTTTTGTACTTGGTATGTCAGCTCGCTAAGAGGGTCTCCTTCCTTATTATTTATTGGACTTGTAAATGTTTTTTTTATAATTGCTCCTTTAATTACTTTAAATATGAGTTTAAACTTAAAAAAAATAAAAATAAATGTTAAATGACATATTACATATAGAAAGACAAAAATTTACCCCCCCCCCCCGGCCCCCAACACCCAAAACATATCCTTATACGGTCACCCATCCCTACCGCACTCAAAACACCCTTGAATATATGATATGAACACAACCCCTTATAAGAGAGATTAATTTTGACACTCTTGTTTATGTTGGTTGTGGGGAAAGAGGAAATGAAATGGCAGAAGTACATCCTATAAAATATATATTCATTAAAAACAAATCAGGGTGTTTAATCATAAATGTTGAGAAACAAAATGGTGTTTTGGACTCTAGATTGAAGATTTGGAGAATTGGAGTGGCAAAAGCCAAAAGATATAGGTGAGTTTAACAAGCATGATCATTTAAGTTGGTTATTCTAAGGCTAGCAGTAGTAGGCTTACTAACTAGGCTTCGATAAAGGTTTCAATGCGGCTACCGTACCTTCACGCCCGGCTCGATCCAGGCGGCTCTAATGGTGAGGTGTACGCGGTTTGAGAAATCGCCCGACGCTGCACTACATAAAATTATCAAAACCGGGGTTTGACATGTCATGATTTGATGGGTTGGCTCGATCAAGGGGCTTGATGGGGCTTGGACAATGATACCCCATTACCCTTAGTCCTAAGGCTAACATTAACTTACTAACTGTGATTGATAAATTCAATGAATACGTATGTTTTTTTAATTTAATAGATATGTTACAAATATAAAATGTTGTATCATTCTATGTTAAACAACTTATTATATTTTAACAAATATAATTTTTATATCAAATATGTTACTTTCATGTGATTTCATTCTTAATTAGGATCATGGGTTAGAAAGTGATAACATTAATAGAGATCATGGGACATCCACGGGAAAATCAAGCTTATAGGTTTGAGGCAGATATTAAAGATTTAATTCGTGCAATGAGTCATTCATGGAGAGGAGATTATAAGAAAAGTCTAACTACAAAATGCTAGATGTAAATACAAGTATAATATTTATATAATATAACTAATAAATATAATCTATTTTGTTTTCAACCCTGTATAAATATAATATAATTTGTTTAATTTTACTTATTTTGATTGAAAGACAAATTTGAAAGTTTGAAGTAGTTATTTTTAAATCTGATTTAGTGTTTTACAAGTTGAACGTCTACTTTGGTTTATAAGTGTAGATGTACATAACTTGATCATGTTTAGGTATGTACATTGAAATCTGATGCTTTGTGTTGCTTGTATGAGGGGTATGTGTATACAATTCATATTTATAAATTTAAATTTGTAATTTGCAAGTTTCAGTTTTATGGTCCGTTTTAATTTCAGAGTTCCACCTTTTATTGTGCAACCTTGAGATCTTATTGCTGGTATTTGTGTGTCAGTTTTATTCTAGAGATTTAGTTTTTCAATGCATATGAAGTTGGTTGCGTAATTAACCACATTGATAGAGGTTTGAAGGTGAAGAGGAGTCTAAGTAACAACATTGCGTAATTAATCACAAAAAAACTCTATAATAATAAAACAAATAAACAACGGTGGAAAAAGTAAACTAAAACCAAGGAAAAATTTCCACACGAACTGCCAAAAATAATACCCCGAAAATCAACAATGTAAAACTAAATTAAAACCATGTAAAAAAACTCCACGTGAACCACCACAAATTATACACCGAAAAACAATGTTGTACAACAAAGGTAGATGATAATAATAATAATAATAATAATAATAAAAATAATAATAATAATAATAACAATAATAACAATAATAACAATAATAACAATAATAATAATAACAACGAATAATAATAATAATAATAATAATAATAATAATAATAATAATAATAATGACATGTGGTATGTCACGTGGACCAATTAAACGACTGCCACGTAAACAAAAACGTTACCATAGCAAACATGGTTCATCTTTATATATATATAGTATGATAGTATGATAAGGTAGATTAGAGAAAAAAATTGGGATTTTAATAACAAACAAGTTTATTGCCTAAAATAATTACCAAAAAGTTTTTTACAAATTGAACTAAATAATAAATATAAATTATGTTTTCTTTGAAAGGCAATTATAAATTATGTGAATTGTCTAAAATTATGTACTTCTAATTTTATAAAAAATACATTTGTAATAAGATTCCAAAAATACGAATTAACACATTATTATTGATTTATTTCATTTTAGTTACGAGTTACGACTGTTACCGGAATTCCGTAAAAGGTGTAAAAAGTACGTAAGACGGCAGAGAGGGGAGATTTCGGTCATTTCATCACTTCAAAATTCGCGGGCCAACTGTCAGCGTCTGTTGGTATATCCCAACAAGTTCGATCTCCTTCGTCACAATCCTCAACGGAAACGCTCGAATTCTCTGCGAAAACTCCACAATTCCGATTCCGATTCCGATTCCGATTCGATCGATTAATTCTGAGTGAGAGCAGATCACGTTCTCACGGCGGAGATAGATAATCTCCATGGCAGCTTCAGACGGAAGCGAGTACTTCGATGTGGACATCGAGAGCGGCCACGATACGTTTTCACGGAGGTCCAACACCGAGGAGGTGCAACGAGACCAGACGGAGCTTCTGTGGGCGGCGATTGAGAGGCTGCCGTCGGGGAAGGAGAAGAAAATGGCGTTGATGAGACGCCAAACCTCCGGATCGAATCGCTCCGAGAGAACGGAAACTATAGACGTTACGAAGCTTGACCGGCGTAATCGCTCACTCATAGTCAAAAAAGCGCTCGCTACCTCTGAACAGGATAATTACAAACTCCTTGCGGCTATTAAAGAGCGATTCGATAGGTATTCTTACCATTGCTTAAATTATGCTAGGTTTTTACTTTTTAGTTTCATTCACTTCAGATTCATGTTTATCTGATATGTTTTTGATTGATCAGGCATTCGTTAGTTCTATTTTTTTGTTCCTTACATTTTGTATTAGCATTGCTTGATGCTAGGTTTTTACTTTTTAGTTTCATTTACTTCAGATTCATGTTTATCTGATTTGTTTTTGATTGATCAGGAATTTGTTAGTTCTAATTTTTTGTTAACGTTTTGTGTTAATGGTGGAAAAGAGTCGGATTGGAGGTGCCGAAGGTTGAGGTTAGGTTTGAGAAACTGAACATTGAGGCGGATGTGCTGATTGGCTCTAGAGCGTTGCCGACTTTACTTAATTGTGCTCGTGACGTGATTGAGGTCAGAGTCTTCTTTACCGACTTTACTTCATTGTGCTCGTGACATGATTGAGGTCGTTGAATTTCATACAATTCACTTTCAGTCAAAAGTGAAGTGGAATTCAGCTTAATTTTTCATAGACATGCTCATTTCTAAGTTTAATATACTTATAATTAGTGCTCTCATTAACCATTTATTTACTACATATGATCTTTAAGATGGATAATTAGCCTGTCTGTGGCTGTGGTTATAAATATATTGTTCTTGATTCCATGCGTTTACTGGGTTAATTTGGAATCATTGTAGTTAAGAAATAAGGAGCTCACTGTTTTCTTTCTCTCTGACTTTTTTTGGGTGTGATTGCAGCATTTCTTAACCTGTTTGGGGATTTTCCGTCCCCGGAGACATAATCTATCCATATTGAAGGATATTAGCGGCTCAATAAAACCAGGAAGGTAACCTTACATATCTATGTTTCACACTCACGGTTTTGTTTGGTTTAAGATTTACTAGGAGTGGCTCGAGAATGTTGCTATACATGCATTATGTCTTACTATATGACAACCTCAACGAGGAAATTAGAAAATTATTAATCCATAGAAGATATTATGTCGTATAGATTACATTCCTCTTCATTTGGATATATACATAGATAAAGCATTTGCAAACCTACCAAATTCTATATCATAAAATGTTGTGGCGGAAAGTTATTTAATAGCATTGGTTGGCGATCAAACCAAACTTAGAACCACTGAAAGTTTGAGATATAGGCGATCCAATCAAACTTATGTTTATCCTTGGATATGGTCGGAATAAGTATTGGATTCTGCAACTATTCCAAATGATGGTTGTGAACATGGTATGCATGATAGATTACAGAAATTAAAATCCTTTCAAGTCTTTGGATGTAGGGTAAAAATTTTTGGTTTCTTTTCTTGCTACTCACTCTTTCAAGTTAGAGATATTTATGTTTTGTTGATAAGTTCAATATTCAAGCCAATGAGTTCAAATTTTTGTGAATTCATTTGAGTTTTCTATTACATTGCCTCACTAAAGTTAGTTGATGGCTTAATAATAGAAAAAGATGTTTAAGCTAATTTGTGTTTGACATGGGGACAGGATGACATTGCTTTTGGGGCCGCCTGGCTCTGGAAAATCTACATTGCTTTTAGCTCTAGCTGGGAAACTTGACACGAGCGTAAAGGTAATCTATGCAATGTCTTTTTATTGAAATTCTTCTACCTGCAAAATTGCAAGTTGGGCTGGTTCTTCACTCCCACTGCTCTGGGAGCTGATCATATGAGATTTGTCATTTTTAGATAGAGAACAGTCCACTGCTCATATAACCAGTGGACCACCTATTAATTTGTTTCAAATGACTTCATCAGGAAAAAATATCACCATGATTTACAAATAGCTTGAATTTGCAAGTGCATATTGCTGATACACGACCGTGAGGTGGGTGGATTTTAGCCACCCATATTTTCTCTGAAAATGTTTAACGTTTCTAAGTTTCTTTTATTTCTCCTTATTGAGGTTGCAAAACTAGGGCAGGATAGACTTATCAATAGCCATTAATATCCTGGAAAACTGTACAAGATATCAAGTTTCTTCAACTTATGAAAAATAAAACTACGCTTTTGGTGAATATAAGATCACATATCAAAATAAAAGGAGTGAAGATTAAAATCAATATATACTCTTATTTGTGTGCATATAAGCAATCTTGATCTCCTTCAAATGGCCCTATTATTTGAAAATCTATAATAATTTGATCAATCTGGGTTTCTGCCAAATGGCCATATGGTAGTTTATTTAAAATGGGTATACTTTATAGTAAACTAGATGTTTTTGTGACGCGTGCTACATTCTGAATATGAACTTGTAACCTTTCTCATTTATTGTATCACTTGCCATCTGATATGGCCTTTGTTTTGAGGTAGCAGAAGCTTGCTACATTCTGAATATGAACTTGTAACCTTTCTCATTTAGTATGCTATGTTTTTTTCTTCAGAAAAGTGGTAAAATTACATACAATGGTCATGAACTTAATGAGTTCTGTGTTCAAAGGACTTCAGCTTACATAAGTCAAACAGATAGCCACATCGCAGAGCTAACAGTGCGTGAAACTCTTGATTTTGGTGCTCGATGTGAAGGTGAAGGGTTTGCAGGTGTGTTTTATCTGTTTGTTGAAAACTGTATATTGTGTTATTTATTGAAAACTGATATATTTCCTAATAAACACGTCTATAGGCATGCTAAAAAGGAGATTAGGACACATGGAAAATCAAATGTGAAAAGTTATGATTACTCTTATATCTTAGATGTCGTAATGTTTAAATGATTTCTGTTTTTACTTGTGTTGTTTTCAGGAAACTTGATGAGAGAACTTACCCGTTTGGAGAAAGAAAATAAAATACGCCCCAGTCCTGAAATTGACGCGTTTATGAAGGTTACCATTCTGAGATTTGTAGCTTCCTGACACTATTTCCATGCTAAATACGTTACAATCTGAAAATATGTTTCTAACACACTAATGTATTAAATAGGCATCATCTGTCGCTGGGAAAAGGCACAGCATCTCAACAGATTATGTACTGAAGGTGCTTGGTCTTGATGTATGTTCAGATACAGTTGTAGGAAATGATATGCTCAGGGGCATTTCAGGTGGTCAAAGAAAGAGAGTCACAACAGGTTCATTTCTTCTTTTTTTCCTTGTCTTGCATATTTGTTTGCTATTGTGTCTGCATGGGGTTATTTAGGCCTTCTTAGCATCCTCCCTACACTCCATAGGCAAAGCGTTTGAGTCCCTCTTTGAATCCAACAAAGCATTTATTGTTTAGTCTTTCATTATAAAAAGAGGTCCATCTTTATAAATATGGAGGGAAAAAATTTGAGAATTTTAGTATTTTATACTAACAAGGCGATAATATGATTAGATATTACAAGACAATAATATTCTTTAAAACTGAAAGATTGTAAATTTGAACTTCACAAACCTAATGGTTAAATTTAAACTTAGAAGAATGAAACGGAGGGTACCACAACACTGTATACAGGTGATTGCTGTTTGTTTGCATGTCTACTCAAATAAGACAAAAAAAGGTATAAAAGAATTTGCACGATAGTAATCTACTTTAAACCATATCACATTTTTGGTGATATATTTTCTTTTATCAACAATAGCAAATTAGCAACACATTTTGGTTATCTTCTTTTCAAATATAAAAGAGCTACAACCTTGGTGACACACTTTTTGTATTTTATAAGAGTTTCGAAATATAAGGGGTGACACAATGGTAAGCGTCCGAGTCCTTTAAACAGATATCACAGTTGGTTTTCTTTTTGCGTTTAACCCCTTAAAAGACCATACATCAAGCATAAGTTGCATTGTATCTGATCATGTTGACTAGCGGAGTATTGATGTTTCTGGTAATGTTTCTCATTATTACCACATATATATAGGTGAGATGGTAGTTGGTCCAAGGAAAACCCTTTTTATGGATGAGATATCAACGGGACTAGATAGCTCAACAACGTACCAAATTGTGAAGTGCCTTAAGAATTTTGTTCATCAGATGGATGCCACAGTTTTAATGGCTCTGCTTCAGCCTGCACCTGAAACATTTGATCTTTTTGATGATCTGATTCTATTATCAGAAGGTCACATGGTCTATGAAGGTCCCCGAGAAGAAGTCCTTAACTTCTTTGGGTCTTTAGGTTTCCAAAAGCCTATACGTAAAGGCACAGCTGATTTTCTTCAAGAGGTTAAATACTTATTAATTTCTATGCATGACTTTTAAATTATTATTCTTTACTAGGAAATTTCTCAACTGCAGTGTTATTCTATATAGGTCACCTCAAGAAAAGACCAAGCTCAGTACTGGGCTGATGCTTCAAAACCATATGAATACATTTCAGTTTCAAAGATTTCAGAAGCCTACAAAAATTCCATCTATGGAAAATCTCTGGAATCTTCCCTTTCTATTCCATTTGACAAATCAAAGAGCCACGTGTCAGCTTTGAGGAAAAGGCAGTATGGCGTATCAAAATGGAAGCTCTTTAGAGCTTGTTTCTCAAGAGAATATGTATTGATAAAACGGCATAGTTTTCTTTACGTTTTCAAGACGATACAGGTAATGTCACATTGTCTCTACATATTGAAATATAACATAATTTAAATGCAAAAACTAATAAAAAAATTGATTCACCTCTAACACTAAAGAACACTGATGAAGACTGAAGAGTCTAAAACTCGAATTGAATGAAATTAATCATCAACAATTAACAATCTCTTATTGAGTTGAATCAAAATGTTAGAAAAACCAACCGTAAAATTTTCTAAGAATTCTCTAATCACGTTTTATATGAAAAGCAAAAGAGAATCTTTTTCCAAAACAGTAGTAACTACCCTGGGCAGTAATTGATTTGATTCTTACCTGACAGTTATACCTAACATATCATCAACAGCTACCCTCAGCATTTACTTTCATGTTAGTTTCTGTTGATCACATCCTATAGACGAATTTACTGCTGATAGACCATTGTTACCGAGTACTGACAGTACAAACTGTTAATACTTTCTTTTAACTTTGTATTTTACTTTAGCAATATATTATAACGTTAAAGTTTATATATCACATGTTGGACAGGTGGCATTTGTGGGTTTTGTTACATGCACGCTCTTTATACGAACAAGATTACATCCTGCAGATATGATTGATGGAACCCTGTATCTTGGTTGTCTATTCTTTGCACTTGTGCACATGATGTTCAATGGATTTGCTGAGCTTCCACTTATGATATTCCGATTACCTGTGTTTTACAAGCAACGGGATAATAACTTTTATCCTGCATGGGCGTGGTCTGTTTCTAGTTGGATTTTGCGTGTTCCATACTCTTTTGTTGAAGCTAGTGTATGGTCTATTATAGTATACTATAGCGTTGGCTTTTCCCCTAGTGTAGGAAGGTATGTTCTGTTTTCTGTGTTTCAAGCTTTAACTTTTTAACTCTTGCAACCGAAGCCTTCATTTAAATCTTGGCATTCATCTGTGGATCACATTTTCAGGTTTTTCCGTTACGTGTTTGTTCTATTTTCAATACACCAGATGGCTTTAGGCCTTTTCCGTACATTGGCTGCAGCTGCGAGAAATATGATGATTTCCAATACTTTCGGATCGGCTGCGCTGCTTTGTGTATTCTTATTGGGTGGATTTATCATGCCTAAAGGTAATTTGCCAACTTCATTTTCATCTACATGAACCAATGGCTTATAAATCTGCTTCCTTTCTTTCAGATATGATTAAGCCATGGTGGATATGGGGCTATTGGGTGTCCCCTCTATCATATGCACAAAGTGCAATCGCTGTTAATGAGTTTACTTCAACTAGATGGATGCAGGTTTGCTTTTTGCACTTAACTTTTCCATGTCATCAATGTCAAACAAGATTTGTAATAACTCCAAATGCTGCCACTTGGCAGAATCTTACTGGTACAAACACTACAGTCGGGTATGGTGTTCTTCAGTTTCACCATCTGCCCACTGAGGATTATTGGTATTGGCTTGGAGTTGGTGTCTTGTTGCTTTATGCTCTGTTATTTAATATCATAGTCACCCTGACTTTGGCTTATCTCAAACGTAAGTGAATGTTTATTAATGTTTGAATGTGTTTTAAAACAATTACATATAAATATGCTGATATGCATACTATTTTGTCATACCACAGCTCTCAAAAGTGCACCAATTGTTCTACCTGCAACCGTAGCTGAAGGTTAGTTACTTTTATGGTTACTTTATATGCTCGTTAGTAATCATTACTTACTTTTGTGGTTTTGGTTTTAATCTATAAGTTTTCTATATTATTACTTCATTGTTAACGGGTAAATATGACATTTCTCAATATTCTAATGTTTTTATATCTTCAAAGGGGTGGCGCAGTGGTAAGCGATTTGACATTTTTTAGCAGAGGTCTTAGGGTTTAGGGTAGGTTCAAATTCAGCTTACTTTGACTTTGATCCCTTGAAGTCCACTTGCTCACACAAGTTGTATTTTACTTGGTCTTTACTGTTGCATTTGTGTGATGGAGAGGGTAAATATAACATTAAATTCCAATATTTGCAGCTGGCAGCGACGTAACACTTGCAAAATCTGAAACTGCTCCTAGAAGACATGGCATGACCTTACCTTTCAAACCGTTGTCAATGACATTTCATAACGTTAGTTATTTTGTTGACATGCCAAAGGTAAATCTTGCACAGTTTCTGTACCAACTAGGTAGCAAACATTTACTTATGCTAAAACTAAAATGACTTGAACTTTTTTAGGACATGGTTTTGGAAGGTGCAGCAGATAGGAAGTTGCAACTCTTGTCAGACGTAAGCGGAGTGTTTTTGCCAGGTGTCCTTACCGCACTTATGGGGTCAAGTGGGGCTGGTAAGACAACCTTAATGGATGTCCTTGCTGGCAGGAAGACAGGTGGACACACTGAAGGGGAAATCACAATATCAGGGTTCCAAAAGGAGCAAAGCACGTTCGCTAGGGTGTCTGGTTATGTTGAGCAAAATGACATTCATTCTCCTCAAGTCACAGTGATGGAATCTCTCTTGTTTTCTGCATTTCTCCGCCTTCCACCAGATGTCAACGAAAAGCAAAGTCGGGTTAGTTTCCACCTGTTTGAAACTTTAACCCATTTGACCCATTTACTTTTTCAGCAACTTTGTTTGAAAAAATAAACAGGAGTTTGTGGAAGGAGTGATGAAGTTAGTTGAGCTTGATATTCTAAAAGATGCATTAGTAGGCTTACCTGGCAGTTCCGGGTTGTCTACTGAGCAAAGGAAAAGATTGACAATAGCAGTTGAGCTTGTTGCTAATCCCTCTATAATATTTATGGATGAACCTACATCTGGACTTGATGCAAGGGCTGCTGCCATTGTAATGCGAACAGTTCGTAATACCGTTGATACTGGAAGAACAGTTGTTTGCACCATTCACCAACCAAGTATTGAAATATTTGAAGCATTTGATGAGGTAGCGTTACTTAAAATGTTTTTGTTTATTAATTATTTATAAACTTTCTAAAATTATATATAATTTTGTATCATCATTCACAGCTACTTCTAATGAAACGAGGGGGGCGTGTGATTTATGGTGGAAGAGTGGGTGAGAGATCAAATATTTTGATCAAGTACTTTGAGGTAATATTGAGTTCAAATACAATTTTCTGTAGTTTTATAAACTAATAAAGATTTTATATTTAAAATATACAGAGTATAAACGGGATATCACCGATGCCTAGTGAATATAATCCTGCGAATTGGATGCTTGAAATGACGACACCTGCTGCTGAAGAAAGAATCGGCCAGGACTTTGCCATGATTTATAAAAACTCTGAGCAGTACCGGTAATCTTCAAAAACAAACGCTTAATATTTAGTGAACTGTCAATATAGAACCAACTTTCAGCTAGTAACTTATGACTATGAGAACCCTATAAACACCTGTGCCTGTTGCTTTAACGGTGATACATTAGGCAATTATGTAACTGCATAACCACCTCCCTCTATCTCTCCCAATATTGCCAACATGCACATTGTATAACAGTTTATGTGGTTTTTGCACTTGACTACATAAAGTTAGTTCTGTGTTGAGCGCAGCTTTATTTAGATTATAACGTTTCCTTGTATACAAAACTTGCTACCATTTTATCTCTTTAGAGAAATTGAAGCTTTGATTCAGCAAACGAGCACTCCAGAGCCTGGATCCGAGCCTTTACATTTCTCTACAACATACTCCCAAACTAGTCTGTATCAGTTTAAAACTTGCTTGTGGAAGCAGAATCTTGTGTATTGGAGAAGCCCAGATTACAATGCTGTGAGGTTGTTGTTTACAACTATGTGTGCATTGATTGTTGGTTCTGTATTTTGGGACGTCGGCTCAAAGAGGTATTTCTTGTTTTTTCTCTAATTAAACTTTCCCTTCATTATTGTTGTAAAACATAATAATAATGTATATCAATCTCTTCATTCTGCAGAGACAGCACTCAAAACTTGATGGTGGTTATAGGTGCTCTTTACACAGCTGTCTTGTTTCTTGGTGTAAATAATGCTTCCACTGTACAACCAGTGATTGCGATTGAAAGAACGGTTTTCTACCGTGAGAGAGCCGCTGGAATGTATTCTGCAATCCCTTATGCTATAGCACAGGTGATTCCTATATCCCTTTTGTATTATTCTTAAAGATAATACATTGAGTATTTTTTTTTTTTTTCACAGGGTCTTGTGGAGATCCCATACATAGCAACACAGACAATACTGTATGGTGTCACTACATATTTCATGATCAACTTCGAGAGGACAATTGGTATCGATCCATAATGCATAATTATTATAGCACATATACATGTGAGTCTGTGAATAACGATTATGAGTTTGATCTTTTTTTCTTTTTGGCGGTGCAGTGAAATTTTTACTCTACCTTGTGTTCATGTTTTTAACTTTCACCTACTTTACCTTTTATGGAATGGTGGCGATTGGTCTTACACCGTCTCAACAAATGGCTGCTGTTGTTTCTTCTGCATTTTACTCGTTGTGGAATCTCCTTGCTGGTTTTCTTCTCCCGAAACCGGTACCTACCTTTTCCATGTAACTGACTTATTGCTACTATTAGTATTTTTACAAATATTTACTTGTGCAGGAGCTGGTAAAACACATTTAGCACAATTATTGAATCCAAACATGATACGTTAAACTAAACCTGCCATTCTAAAACACTTATGCATATATATTTAATAAGCGGGTTACATGACACACAACATTTTTAACACAATTAAATGTAACGAGTTTAATAACACGAATGCTACAACACCTTTAGTTCAATAACACGAATGACACAACACATTTAACATGATTCAACGTTAAGAAACACTAAGTTATGTATTGTTTTGATAAATGTGTCATAAACGAGTTGCGTTGACTTATTAACTTATTTCAAATAATAAGTTAAACGTGCCATGCGTGTCATAAACGGGCTGAGTAGGTTGAACCCATTTAGAAACATTTATAATTCTGTCACTAATGATCCGACCCGTTTAACCCAAACATCAATCCGTTCAGTTTTGTGTTGAGTCAAGTTATGTTATCATGTCATGTCATAAATTGTCAGCTCTCTCTTTGCAAAGTGATATTGATCTTTATCTTTATTGTAGCAAATCCCCGGATGGTGGATCTGGTTTTACTATGTATGCCCGATAGCGTGGACTTTGCAAGGTCTAGTTGGCTCCCAACTTGCTGACGTGGAAGAACCGATCATGGGACCCGGTTTTCAGGGGACAGTAAAAAGTTATTTGAAGGAAGCACTTGGCTTTGAATCCAACATGATTGGTGTTTCAGCTGTGGCTATTTTTGCCTTCAGCCTCTTCTTCTTTTTTGTCTTTGCTCTCTCCCTCAAATTTCTGAACTTCCAGAAAAGATGAGTAACAATTTTGTCCCTGAAACAATCACTACGAGCTGCAAGCATGTCGTGTAGCCATAGCCACGTACAGGCAACACTCGTCCCAATCTCCATCACCAGGAATCAAGAATCCAAAAGCGCAAATCAACCACAGTTTCGAGATCACATCTTATGTTCACTGCCTGCAAGTTGATTCTTCAAACAGTTTGATACACAACTTAGCCTAGGATTCAACTAGGTTTTTATGATTAAAGTTCTATAAGGTAACTTAAACTGCATAAATTTTTGTCTACATTGAGTACATTCGATAGCTCGCATTAACACGGGCTGTAACGTGACTTTTGTTAATCGATAAAACATATTTTCTCAGGTAATATTATGGTTGCCGATTCTTGTTACTGCAAGATATATTGACATCGACATATCGTTTGATTTTGAATAAAGTTTGCAAGATGATATGAACTTTTTGTGAAGTAAACATACTTGTTTTCTAGCAAGTCTTTTACAATTAAAAGTTGGATCGACTTTGATTTGTATAGAAAATATGGCTCAAGAAAACATAAATGATATATGTACAACACTTAACCGAAACTATACACAAACTTCTCATAACTTAACTTGGAAAATTCAACTCTTTAACATACACTTGTAAAGTTTATTTCTATTTACACATTACCTCAAGTTTTTTATTGAATTAGTCCACTGACTCTCAAGTAATTCATAAGAGAAGATTGAGTTATTTGGGCTCAGGGTCAACCGCTAAACTACTACTTTTTCAAGACAAGAAGCATACTCATTTGTTTTCGGTTGTCATATGTGAAGACTTGGTTACCTAGCTCTAATTCATAGTCGATATACACACAAAATATATCCTTGATATTTAAGGCTAGACATTATTTTATGAGCCTAAGATATCTCTATTTTTCGTGTGATATGAGATATACCAAGGTGTTAAATAATATTTATATACTCTTTACCTATGTTATTGTTACAACGTGTTATGAATCAATAAAGTTTGTTGAAGATATGAGGTAAAGGGTGTTTGAAAATGTTAAGACAAGATGAGAAAAATCAGGGAAATTGAAGTTGTCTTATCTATGTCATATGTCCATATAAAGGGGTACAAGATTATTATTTAAAAAAAATCAAGTCAAAAGTTCAAAACCCTATATTAATATATATATGTACTCAAAGATCACAACGAGTGGCACACCACATTTTCTTCCCAATAACTAGGAAACTTTTTACATTCACACCCCACAACTATCCTTTATTTACATTCACCACCCTAAACTATCATCTCACCTTCATGGAATTATTCTTTCCTTTCTCAAAACATCCACCCAATGTGAGATCGAATCAAGTGCAAGATACCTCTTTGTGAACCCAAGCCTATCTGCTTTCTCTCGTGTTCCCAACATCTTCACCGGACACCTAAACAAAGCATCCAAGAAATACCAATTAGCCAAATCCTCCATTTCAGTCTCCACCAAACACTCTTTCTTCACTATCTCTTTCCAAACACCCCCCTTGTCGCTCATCGACCCCGCGAATGTGAACTCCTCGGACAACATATCGAAAGGCACGACCGCTCCAAACTTCTCCCCGATCCCGCCCCATACATCCTTCCAAGTCGAACCGTCCCCGTTTATCGAGTTAAACGCCTGCCCGTTGTTTGATTGGACCGAAACGTTCGTGGCGGCCCATATTTGTTGTTGCGCAACAAGCCGAGCGTCCGACACGTCGACGAATTGCTCCTCCCAACACTCTTTTCTTCCGCCGAAAATAAAGGGGAGGTTCAAGTACTTGCAAATCGTCCCGTATACGCATAAACTTCCCATGAAGTTGTAAACCGTTGTTCGGGAACTCCCTATGATCAAACCGGGCCGGTGCACCGACCATGGGACCGAACCGGCTAGCCTCTCCTTAAGCAAGTCTTCTAGACCGTAATAGAAGTTGTAGCCGACTTGTGTTTCAATTCTTGGGCAATTCTCATCATAGTAACAAACCCTTTTCACAAGATGATCTAAAGAAGTACTATTTTGTAAAGACACATAGTGTTTGGTTCCTGTTTGAAGAGAAAAGTGTTTCAAACTTTTGACTCTTGGGAGAATGGAGTCAAGTGCATTTGACATCATGGCTTTGTTTTGCTGGTAGCATTCAATGCTATCGAGTGGAAACTCGCTAGCCCACGTGACCCAGAACACATGGGTCACGTCGTGCAGATGGGAGAGTTTGACCCGGGTTTCAAACGGGTCGAGAAGGTTGCATGAAATGAAATGGTAATTAGGGTTTGTGTAAACTGGTTTTTCGATGATATTTGTCGGGATCGTATGATCCGGCCGCCTCCGGGCGACACCGTAGACCTTCCATTTGGATCGTGAAAGCAGCTTCTCAAGAAGCTGCTTTCCAACAAGACCAGTTACTCCAAAGATGATGGCAACATCTTTTGGAGTTTTTTTCACTCTTTTTTGAAGCTTTTCAATGGCCATTTTTGGAGGGTTATGTTTTTAGTTACTCAAAGTGGTCTTTTTATTGAGTTCTGGTATGGTATCATAGATGAGGAATATATACAGGGTTTATATAGGTGTTTGGCTAATCTTGGTGTCACCAACTGGCATTAATTATAATATTCAAGGCATATCAAATGGGGTTTGACTTGAACAAATCGATCGTATCTGTTTACTAAGTTTTTTAATATGACAGGATTTTTCAAGTGTGACAGGATTTCAATAATATTCTCATAGTAGCTATTTCACGTTTTAGATCTAACTCGAAAATCTTTTATAAACGATAATATTAATTAACAAACAATTAACACCTCTCCTCCTCCCCCCCCCCCCCCCCACCCCACACACACACACACACACCCCAAATGCAGGCACCGAGACTCGAAACGACTATCACTAGGCAAAAAAAGTCTGTTGTTTTTATATCTATCGTATATTTTTACTAATTGGGAGAAAAAACTTGTCATTTACTTAAAAAATTAAAAATTTAAAATAGTAGAATAGTCTTTTAAACAATGAATAAAAAGTGTATTTTAATGAAAAATGAAAACTTAAACGATCCAGTGGTAATTAAATTTTAATAATTTATATATGTAAAATAAAAAAACAACTCAAATACAACATTGTCTTTCAAATACATAAATAAATATCGTTTTATAAATTATCGTCTACGCAGCATCGCACGGGTTTCGTAGTGGTATATATATATTCTAGAGAATGATGGATAAAAAAGAAACATTATGTCATACTAAATTAATTGCTACGTTAATTTAATGTCAAAATGAATCTTCCTCGGATCTTTAGATATGTTTTCTTTGTTCTTTAAAAAAAAGTACAATTGTATGTTTAATCGATATGATGTGATTCTTTTTTTAATATAGAATGAAAATCTTAATACGAAATCATACCTCATAAGAATAGGTTATAATTTTAACCGACATTTTATGTAAATAATAATTTATCAATTTTTATAATAATTTCTTCGTTACAAATAGATGATTATACGCGGTATAACCTAGTGGGAACTTATATCGCGACCGTGTGATTTTGGTGTAGTTATAAAAATTAATGATGTGACCAAACAACAAATCATATAATGACATATCAACCCCAAATCAAAAATGACAAGTAACGATTAAAAATATTTTTA
>JBCNJP010000016.1:10357486-10483187 GCA_039602395.1 Deinandra increscens subsp. villosa
TTATTTCATTTTAGTTACGAGTTACGACTGTTACCGGAATTCCGTAAAAGGTGTAAAAAGTACGTAAGACGGCAGAGAGGGGAGATTTCGGTCATTTCATCACTTCAAAATTCGCGGGCCAACTGTCAGCGTCTGTTGGTATATCCCAACAAGTTCGATCTCCTTCGTCACAATCCTCAACGGAAACGCTCGAATTCTCTGCGAAAACTCCACAATTCCGATTCCGATTCCGATTCCGATTCCGATTCGATCGATTAATTCTGAGTGAGAGCAGATCACGTTCTCACGGCGGAGATAGATAATCTCCATGGCAGCTTCAGACGGAAGCGAGTACTTCGATGTGGACATCGAGAGCGGCCACGATACGTTTTCACGGAGGTCCAACACCGAGGAGGTGCAACGAGACCAGACGGAGCTTCTGTGGGCGGCGATTGAGAGGCTGCCGTCGGGGAAGGAGAAGAAAATGGCGTTGATGAGACGCCAAACCTCCGGATCGAATCGCTCCGAGAGAACGGAGACTATAGATGTTACGAAGCTTGACCGGCGTAATCGCTCACTCATAGTCAAAAAAGCGCTCGCTACCTCTGAACAGGATAATTACAAACTCCTTGCGGCTATTAAAGAGCGATTCGATAGGTATTCTTACCATTGCTTAAATTCATGCTAGGTTTTTACTTTTTAGTTTCATTCACTTCAGATTCATGTTTATCTGATTTGTTTTTGATTGATCAGGCATTCGTTAGTTCTATTTTTTTGTTCCTTACATTTTGTATTAGCATTGCTTGATGCTAGGTTTTTACTTTTTAGTTTCATTTACTTCAGATTCATGTTTATCTGATTTGTTTTTGATTGATCAGGAATTTGTTAGTTCTAATTTTTTGTTAACGTTTTGTATTAATGGTGGAAAAGAGTTGGATTGGAGGTGCCGAAGGTTGAGGTTAGGTTTGAGAATCTGAACATTGAGGCGGATGTGCTGATTGGCTCTAGAGCGTTGCCGACTTTACTTAATTGTGCTCGTGACGTGATTGAGGTCAGAGTCTTCTTTACCGACTTTACTTCATTGTGCTCGTGACATGATTGAGGTCGTTGAATTTCATACAATTCACTTTCAGTCAAAAGTGAAGTGGAATTCAGCTTAATTTTTCATAGACATGCTCATTTCTAAGTTTAATATACTTATAATTAGTGCTCTCATTAACCATTTACTTACTACATATGATCTTTAAGATGGATAATTAGCCTGTCTGTGGCTGTGGTTATAAATATATTGTTCTTGATTCCATGCGTTTACTGGGTTAATTTGGAATCATTGTAGTTAAGAAATAAGGAGCTCACTGTTTTCTTTCTCTCTGACTTTTTTTGGGTGTGATTGCAGCATTTCTTAACCTGTTTGGGGATTTTCCGTCCCCGGAGACATAATCTATCCATATTGAAGGATATTAGCGGCTCAATAAAACCAGGAAGGTAACCTTACATATTTATGTTTCACACTCATGGTTTTGTTTGGTTTAAGATTTACTAGGAGTGGCTCGAGAATGTTGCTATACATGCATTATGTCTTACTATATGACAACCTCAACGAGGAAATTAGAAAATTATTAATTCATAGAAGATATTATGTCGTATAGATTACATTCCTCTTCACTTGGATATATACATAGATAAAGCATTTGCAAACCTACCAAATTCTATATCATAAAATGTTGTGGCGGAAAGTTATTTAATAGCATTGGTTGGCGATCAAACCAAACTTAGAACCACTGAAAGTTTGAGATATAGGCGATCCAATCAAACTTATGTTTATCCTTGGATATGGTCGGAATAAGTATTGGATTCTGAAACTATTCCAAATGATGGTTGTGAACATGGTATGCATGATAGATTACAGAAATTAAAATCCTTTCAAGTCTTTGGATGTAGGGTAATAATTTTCGGTTTCTTTTCTTGCTACTCACTCTTTCAAGTTAGAGATATTTATGTTTTGTTGATAAGTTTAATATTCAAGCCAATGAGTTCAAATTTTTGTGAATTCATTTGAGTTTTCTATTACATTGCCTCACTAAAATTAGTTGATGGCTTAATAATAGAAAAAGATGTTTAAGCTAATTTGTGTTTGACATGGGGACAGGATGACATTGCTTTTGGGGCCGCCTGGCTCTGGAAAATCTACATTGCTTTTAGCTCTAGCTGGGAAACTTGACACGAGCGTAAAGGTAATCTATGCAATGTCTTTTTATTGAAATTCTTCTACCTGCAAAATTGCAAGTTGGGCTGGTTCTTCACTCCCACTGCTCTGGGAGCTGATCATATGAGATTTGTCATTTTTAGATAGAGAACAGTTCACTGCTCATATAACCAGTGGACCACCTATTAATCTGTTTCAAATGACTTCAACAAGAAAAATATCACCATGATTTACAAATAGCTTGAATTTGCAAGTGCATATTGCTGATACACGACTGTGAGGTGGGTGGATTTTAGCCACCCATATTTTTTCTGAAACTGTTTAACGTTTTTAAGTTTTTTTTATTTCTCCTTATTGAGGTTGCAAAACTAGGGCAGGATAGACTTATCAATAGCCATTAATATCCTGGAAAACTGTACAAGATATCAAGTTTCTTCAACCTATGAAAAATAAAACTACGCTTTTGGTGAATATAAGATCACATATCAAAATAAAAGGAGTGAAGATTAAAATCAATATATACTCTTATTTGTGTGCATATAAGCAATCTTGATCTCCTTCAAATGGCCCTATTATTTGGAAATCTATAATAATTTGATCAATCTGGGTTTCTGCCAAATGGCCATATGGTAGTTTATTTAAAATGGGTATACTTTATAGTAAACTAGATGTTTTTGTGACGCGTGCTACATTCTGAATATGAACTTGTAACCTTTCTCATTTATTGTATCACTTGCCATCTGATACGGCCTTTGTTTTGAGGTAGCAGAAGCTTGCTACATTCTGAATATGAACTTGTAACCTTTCTCATTTAGTATGCTATGTTTTTTTCTTCAGAAAAGTGGTAAAATTACATACAATGGTCATGAACTTAATGAGTTCTGTGTTCAAAGGACTTCAGCTTACATAAGTCAAACAGATAGCCACATCGCAGAGCTAACAGTGCGTGAAACTCTTGATTTTGGTGCTCGATGTGAAGGTGAAGGGTTTGCAGGTGTGTTTTATCTGTTTGTTGAAAACTGTATATTCTGTTATTTATTGAAAACTGATATATTTCCTAATAAACACGTCTATAGGCATGCTAAAAAGGAGATTAGGACACATGGAAAATCAAATGTGAAAAAGTTATGATTACTCTTATATCTTAGATGTCGTAATGTTTAAATGATTTCTGTTTTTACTTGTGTTGTTTTCAGGAAACTTGATGAGAGAACTTACCCGTTTGGAGAAAGAAAATAAAATACGCCCCAGTCCTGAAATTGACGCGTTTATGAAGGTTACCATTCTGAGATTTGTAGCTTCCTGACACTATTTCCATGCTAAATACGTTACAATCTGAAAATATGTTTCTAACACACTAATGTATTAAATAGGCATCATCTGTTGCTGGGAAAAGGCACAGCATCTCAACAGATTATGTACTGAAGGTGCTTGGTCTTGATGTATGTTCAGATACAGTTGTAGGAAATGATATGCTCAGGGGCATTTCAGGTGGTCAAAGAAAGAGAGTCACAACAGGTTCATTTCTTCTTTTTTTCCTTGTCTTGCATATTTGTTTGCTATTGTGTCTGCATGGGGTTATTTAGGCCTTCTTAGCATCCTCCCTACACTCCATAGGCAAAGCGTTTGAGTCCCTCTTTGAATCCAACAAAGCATATATTGTTTAGTCTTTCATTATAAGAAGAGGTCCATCTTTATAAATATGGAGGGAAAAAAATTGAGAATTTTAGTATATTATACTAACAAGGCGATAATATGATTAGATATTACAAGACAATAATATTCTTTAAAACTGAAAGATTGTAAATTTGAACTTGACAAACCTAACGGTTAAATTTAAACTTAGAAGAATGAAACGGAGTGTACCACAACACTGTATACAGGTGATTGCTGTTTGTTTGCATGTCTACTCAAATAAGACAAAAAAGGTATAAAAGAATTTGCATGATAGTAATCTACTTTAAACCATATCACATTTTTGGTGATATACTTTCTTTTATCAACAGTAGCAAATTAGCAACACATTTTGTTTATCTTCTTTTCAAATATAAAAGAGCTACAACCTTGGTGGCACACTTTTTGTATTTTATAAGAGTTTCAAAATATAAGGGGAGACACAATGGTAAGCGTCCAAGTCCTTTAAACAGATATCTCAGTTGGTTTTCTTTTTGCGTTTAACCCCTTTAAAGACCATATATCAAGCATAAGTTGCATTGTATCTGATCATGTTGACTAGCGGAGTATTGATGTTTCTGGTAATGGTTCTCACTATTACCACATATATATAGGTGAGATGGTAGTTGGTCCAAGGAAAACCCTTTTTATGGATGAGATATCAACGGGACTAGATAGCTCAACAACGTACCAAATTGTGAAGTGCCTTAAGAATTTTGTTCATCAGATGGATGCTACAGTTTTAATGGCTCTGCTTCAGCCTGCACCTGAAACATTTGATCTTTTTGATGATCTGATTCTATTATCAGAAGGTCACATGGTCTATGAAGGTCCCCGAGAAGAAGTCCTTAACTTCTTTGGGTCTTTAGGTTTCCAAAAGCCTATACGTAAAGGCACAGCTGATTTTCTTCAAGAGGTTAAACATTTATTAATTTCTATGCATGACTTTTAAATTATTATTCTTTACTAGGAAATTTCTCAACTGCAGTGTTATTCTATATAGGTCACCTCAAGAAAAGACCAAGCTCAGTACTGGGCTGATGCTTCAAAACCATATGAATACATTTCAGTTTCAAAGATTTCAGAAGCCTACAAAAATTCCATCTATGGAAAATCTCTGGAATCTTCCCTTTCTATTCCATTTGACAAATCAAAGAGCCACGTGTCAGCTTTGAGGAAAAGGCAGTATGGCGTTTCAAAATGGAAGCTCTTTAGAGCTTGTTTCTCAAGAGAATATGTATTGATAAAACGACATAGTTTTCTTTACGTTTTCAAGACGATACAGGTAATGTCACATTGTCTCTACATATTTGAAATATAACATAATTTAAATGCGAAAACTAATAAAACAATTGATCCACCTCTAACACTAAAGAACACTGATGAAGACTGAAGAGTCTAAAACTCGAATTGAATGAAATTAATCATCAACAATTAACAATCTCTTATTGAGTTGAATCAAAATGTTAGAAAAACCAACCGTAAAATTTTCTAAGAATTCTCTAATCACGTTTTATATGAAAAGCAAAAGAGAATCTTTTTCCAAAACAGTAGTAACTACCCTGGGCAGTAATTGATTTGATTCTTACCTGACAGTTATACCTAACATATCATCAACAGCTACCCTCAGCATTTACTTTCATGTTAGTTTCTGTTGATCACATCCTATAGACGAATTTACTGCTGATAGACCATTGTTACCGAGTACTGACAGTACAAACTGTTAACACTTTCTTTTAACTTTGTATTTTGCTTTAGCAATATATTATAACGTTAAAGTTTATATATCACATGTTGGACAGGTGGCATTTGTGGGTTTTGTTACATGCACGCTCTTTATACGAACAAGATTACATCCTGCAGATATGATTGATGGAACCCTGTATCTTGGTTGTCTATTCTTTGCACTTGTGCACATGATGTTCAATGGATTTGCTGAGCTTCCACTTATGATATTCCGATTACCTGTGTTTTACAAGCAACGGGATAATAACTTTTATCCTGCATGGGCGTGGTCTGTTTCTAGTTGGATTTTGCGTGTTCCATACTCTTTTGTTGAAGCTAGTGTATGGTCTATTATAGTATACTATAGCGTTGGCTTTTCCCCTAGTGTAGGAAGGTATATTCTGTTTTCTGTGTTTCAAGCTTTAACTTTTTAACTCTTGCAACCGAAGCCTTCATTTAAATCTTGACATTCATCTGTGGATCACATTTTCAGGTTTTTCCGTTACGTGTTTGTTCTATTTTCAATACACCAGATGGCTTTAGGCCTTTTCCGTACATTGGCTGCAGCTGCGAGAAATATGATGATTTCCAATACTTTCGGATCGGCTGCGCTGCTTTGTGTATTCTTATTGGGTGGATTTATCATGCCTAAAGGTAATTTGCCAACTTCATTTTCATCTACACGAACCAATGGCTTATAAATCTGCTTCCTTTCTTTCAGATATGATTAAGCCATGGTGGATATGGGGCTATTGGGTGTCCCCTCTATCATATGCACAAAGTGCAATTGCTGTTAATGAGTTTACTTCAACTAGATGGATGAAGGTTTGCTTTTTGCACTTAACTTTTCCATGTCATCAATGTCAAATAAGATTTGTAATAACTCCAAATGCTGCCACTTGGCAGAATCTTACTGGTACAAACACTACAGTCGGATATGGTGTTCTTCAGTTTCATCATCTGCCCACTGAGGATTATTGGTATTGGCTTGGAGTTGGTGTCTTGTTGCTTTATGCTCTGTTATTTAATATCATAGTCACTCTGACTTTGGCTTATCTCAAACGTAAGTGATTGTTTATTAATGTTTGAATGTGTTTTAAAACAATTATATATAAATATGCTGATATGCATACTATTTTGTCATACCACAGCTCTCAAAAGTGCACCAATTGTTCTACCTGCAACCGTAGCTGAAGGTTAGTTACTTTTATGGTTACTTTATATGCTCGTTAGTAATCATTAATTACTTTTGTGGTTTTGGTTTTAATCTATAAGTTTTCTATATTATTACTTCATTGTTAACGGGTAAATATGACATTTCTCAATATTCTAATGTTTTTATACCTTCAAAGGGGTGGCGCAGTGGTAAGCGATTTGACATTTTTTAGCAGAGGTCTTAGGGTTTAGGGTAGGTTCAAATCAGCTTACTTTGACTTTGATCCCTTGAAGTCCACTTGCTCACACAAGTTGTATTTTACTTGGTCTTTACTGTTGCATTTGTGTGATCGAGATGGTAAATATAACATTAAATTCCAATATTTGCAGCTGGCGGCGACGTAACACTTGCAAAATCTGAAACTGCATCTAGAAGACATGGCATGACCTTACCTTTCAAACCATTGTCAATGACATTTCATAACGTTAGTTATTTTGTTGACATGCCAAAGGTAAATCTTGCACAGTTTCTGTACCAACTAGGTGGCAAACATTTAACTTATGCTAAAACTAAAACGACTTGAACTCTTTTAGGACATGGTTTTGGAAGGTGCAGCAGATAGGAAGTTGCAACTCTTGTCAGACGTAAGCGGAGTGTTTTTGCCAGGTGTCCTTACCGCACTTATGGGGTCAAGTGGGGCTGGTAAGACAACCTTAATGGATGTCCTTGCTGGCAGGAAGACAGGTGGACACACTGAAGGGGAAATCACTATATCAGGGTTCCAAAAGGAGCAAAGCACGTTCGCTAGGGTCTCTGGTTATGTCGAGCAAAATGACATTCATTCTCCTCAAGTCACAGTGATGGAATCTCTCTTGTTCTCTGCTTTTCTCCGCCTTCCACCAGATGTCAACGAAAAGCAAAGTCGGGTTAGTTTTGCCCTGTTTGAAACTTTAACCCATTTGACCCATTTACTTTTTCAGCAATTTTTTTTGAAAAAATAAACAGGAGTTTGTGGAAGGAGTGATGAAGTTAGTTGAGCTTGATATTCTAAAAGATGCATTAGTAGGCTTACCTGGCAGTTCCGGGTTGTCTACTGAGCAAAGGAAAAGATTGACAATAGCAGTTGAGCTTGTTGCTAATCCCTCTATAATATTTATGGATGAACCTACATCTGGACTTGATGCAAGGGCTGCTGCCATTGTAATGCGAACAGTTCGTAATACCGTTGATACTGGAAGAACAGTTGTTTGCACCATTCACCAACCAAGTATTGAAATATTTGAAGCATTTGATGAGGTAGCGTTACTTAAATGTTTTTGTTTATTAATTATTTATAAACTTTCTAAAATTATATATAATTTTGTATCATCATTCACAGCTACTTCTAATGAAACGAGGGGGGCGTGTGATTTATGGTGGAAGAGTGGGTGAGAGATCAAATATTTTGATCAAGTACTTCGAGGTAAAATTGTGTTGGAATACAACTTTCTGTAGCTCTATAAATTAATAAAGATTCTACATTTAAAATATACAGAGTATAAACGGGATATCACCGATGCCTAGTGAATATAATCCTGCGAATTGGATGCTTGAAATGACGACACCTGCTGCTGAAGAAAGAATCGGCCAGGACTTTGCCATGATTTATAAAAACTCTGAGCAGTACCGGTAATCTTCAAAAACAAACGCTTAATATTTAGTGAACTGCCAATATAGAACCAACTTTTAGTACATAACTTATGACTATGAGAACCCTATAAACACCTATGCCTGTTGTTTTAACGGTGATACATTAGGCAATTATGTAACTTCATAACCGCCTCCCTCTATCTCTCCCAATATTGCCGAAATGCACATTGTATAACAGTTTATGTGGTTTCTGCACTTGACTACTTAAAGCTAGTTCTGTATTGAGCGCACCTTTATTTAGATTATAACGTTTCCTTGTATACAAAACTTGCTACGGTTTTATCTCTTTAGAGAAATTGAAGCTTTGATTCAGCAAACTAGCACTCCAGAGCCTGGATCCGAGCCTTTACAATTCTCTACAACATACTCCCAAACTAGTCTGTATCAGTTTAAAACTTGCTTGTGGAAGCAGAATCTTGTGTACTGGAGAAGCCCAGATTACAATGCTGTGAGGTTGTTGTTTACAACTATGTGTGCATTGATTGTCGGTTCTGTATTTTGGGACGTCGGTTCAAAGAGGTATTTCTTGATTTTTCTCTATTTAACTTTCCCTTCATTATTGTTGTAAAACATAATAATTTATATCAATCTCTTCATTCTGCAGAGACAGCACTCAAAACTTGATGGTGGTTATAGGTGCTCTTTACACAGCTGTCTTGTTTCTTGGTGTAAATAATGCTTCCACTGTACAACCAGTGATTGCGATTGAAAGAACAGTTTTCTACCGTGAGAGAGCCGCTGGAATGTATTCTGCAATCCCTTATGCTATAGCACAGGTAATTTCTTTATGCCTTTTGTGTTATGCTTAAAGATAATACAGTGAGTTTTGTTTTTTATTGCTTTTTCACAGGGTCTTGTGGAGATCCCATACATAGCAACACAGACAATACTGTATGGTGTCACTACATATTTCATGATCAACTTCGAGAGGACAATTGGTATCGATCCATAATCTATAATTATTATAGCACTATACATCTGCGTCTGTGAATAACGATTATGAGTTTGATCTTTTTTTTTCTTTTTGGCGGTGCAGTGAAATTTTTACTCTACCTTGTGTTCATGTTTTTAACTTTCACCTACTTTACCTTTTATGGAATGGTGGCGATTGGTCTTACACCGTCTCAACAAATGGCTGCTGTTGTTTCTTCTGCATTTTACTCGTTGTGGAATCTCCTTGCTGGTTTTCTTCTCCCGAAACCGGTACCTACCTTTTCCATGTAACTGACTTATTGCTACTATTAGTATTTTTACAAATATTTACTTGTGCAGGAGCTGGTAAAACACATTTAGCACAATTATTGAATCCAAACATGATACGTTAAACTAAACCTGCCATTCTAAAACACTTATGCATATATATTTAATAAGCGGGTTATATGACACACAACATTTTTAACACGATTAAATGTAACGAGTTTAATAACACGAATGCTACAACACCTTTAGTTCAATAACACGAATGACACAACACATTTAACATGATTCACCGTTAAGAAACACTAAGTTATGTATTGTTTTGATAAATGTGTCATAAACGAGTTGCGTTGACTTATTAACTAATTTCAAATAATAAGTTAAACGTGCCATGCGTGTCATAAACGGGTTGAGTAGGTTGAACCCATTTAGAAACATTTATAATTTTGTCACTAATGATCCGACCCGTTTAACCCAAACATCAATTTGTCAGTTTTGTGTTGAGTCAAGTTATGTTATCATGTCATGTCATAAATTGTCAGCTCTCTCTTTGCAAAGTGATATTGATCTTTATCTTTATTGTAGCAAATCCCCGGATGGTGGATCTGGTTTTACTATGTGTGCCCGATAGCGTGGACTTTGCAAGGTCTAGTTGGCTCCCAACTTGCTGACGTGGAAGAACCGATCATGGGGCCCGGTTTTCAGGGGACAGTAAAAGGCTATTTGAAGGAAGCACTTGGCTTTGAATCCAACATGATTGGTGTTTCAGCTGTGGCTATTTTTGCCTTCAGCCTCTTCTTCTTTTTTGTCTTTGCTCTCTCCCTCAAATTTCTGAACTTCCAGAAAAGATGAGTAACAATTTTGTCCCTGAAACAATCATTACGAGCTGCAAGAATGTCGCGTAGCCATAGACACATACAGGCAAGACTCGTCCCAATCTCCATCACTCGGAATCAAGAATCCAAAAGCGCAAATCAACCACAGTTTTGAGATCACATCTTATGTTCACTGCCTGCAAGTTGATTCTTAAACAGTTTGATACACAACTTAATTAACCTAGGATTCAACTAGGTTTTTATGATTAAAGTTCTATAAGATAACTTATTCTGCATAAAATTTTGTCTACATTGAGTACGTGCTGTAACGTGACTTTTGTTAATCGATAAAAATATATTTTCTTAGGGTACTATGTGAAATTTTGCTGCTATATATTGACATTGACTGATAGTTTGGTTTTGAATAAAATTTGGAATAGGTACACTTGACATTACGAACTTTTTATAAAATAAACATACCTGTCTTGTAGCAAGTCTTTTACAATAAAAAGTTGGATCGACTTTGATTAGTTTAGAAAATATGGCTCACGAAAACATATATGATATATGTACAACACTTAAGCAAAACTAGACACACACTTCTCATAACTTGGAAGATTCAACTCCATTAACATAAACTTGTAAAGTTACACATTACCTTAAGTTTTTGATCGAATTAATCCATTGATGCAAATAGTTCATGAGAAAAGATTGAGTTATTTGGATTCAGGTCAACCGCTAAAGTACTACTTTTGCAAGACAAGAAGCGCACTCATTTGCTTTCGGTTGTCATATGTGAAGACTTGGTTACCTAGCTTTAATTCATAGTCAATACACACAATATATCCTTGATATTTAAGCTAGGCTAGACATTATTTTATGAGCCTAAGATATCTCTATTTTTCGTGTGATATGAGATATACCAAGGTGTTAAATAATATTTATATACTCTTTACCTATGTTATTGTTACAACGTGTTATGAATCAATAAAGTTTGTTGAAGATATGAGGTAAAGGGTGTTTGAAAATGTTAAGACAAGATGAGAAAAATCAGGGAAATTGGAGTTGTCTTATCTATGTCATATGTCCATATAAAGGGGTACAAGATTATTATTTTAAAAAAAATCAAGTCAAAAGTTCAAAACCCTATATTAATATATATGTACTCAAAGATCACAACTTGTTAAACGAGTGGCACACCACAATTTCTTCCCAATAACTAGGAAACTTTTTACATTCACACCCCACAACTATCCTTTATTTACATTCACCACCCTAAACTATCATCTCACCTTCATGGAATTATTCTTTCCTTTCTCAAAACATCCACCCAATGTGAGATCGAATCAAGTGCAAGATACCTCTTTGTGAACCCAAGCCTATCTGCTTTCTCTCGTGTTCCCAACATCTTGACCGGACATCTAAACAAAGCATCCAAGAAATACCAATTAGCCAAATCCTCCATTTCAGTCTCCACCAAACACTCTTTCTTCACTATCTCTTTCCAAACACCCCCCTTGTCGCTCATCGACCCCGCGAATGTGAACTCCTCGGACAACATATCGAAAGGCACGACCGCTCCAAACTTCTCCCCGATCCCGCCCCATACATCCTTCCAAGTCGAACCGTCCCCGTTTATCGAGTTAAACGCCTGCCCGTTGTTTGATTGGACCGAAACGCTCGTGGCGGCCCATATTTGTTGTTGCGCAACAAGCCTAGCGTCCGACACGTCGACGAATTGCTCCTCCCAACACTCTTTTCTTCCGCCGAAAATAAAGGGGAGGTTCAAGTACTTGCAAATCGTCCCGTATACGCATAGGCTTCCCATGAAGTTGTAAACCGTTGTTCGGGAACTCCCTATGATCAAACCGGGCCGGTGCACCGACCATGGGACCGAACCGGCTAGCCTCTCTTTAACCAAGTCTTCTAGACCGTAATAGAAGTTGTAGCCGACTTGTGTTTCAATTCTTGGGCAATTCTCATCATAGTAACAAACCTTTTTCACAAGATGATCTAAAGAAGTACTATGTTGTAAAGACACATAGTGTTTGGTTCCTGTTTGAAGAGAAAAGTGTTTCAAACTTTTGACTCTTGGGAGAATGGAGTCAAGTGCATTTGACATCATGGCTTTGTTTTGCTGGTAGCATTCAATGCTATCGAGTGGGAACTCGCTAGCCCACGTGACCCAGAACACATGGGTCACGTCGTGCAGATGGGAGAGTTTGACCCGGGTTTCAAACGGGTCGAGAAGGTTGCATGAAATGAAATGGTAATTAGGGTTTGTGAAAATTGGTTTTGGTTTTTCGATGATATTCGTCGGGATCGTATGATCCGGCCGCCTCCGGGCGACACCGTAGACCTTCCATTTGGATCGTGAAAGCAGCTTCTCAAGAAGCTGCTTTCCAACAAGACCAGTTACTCCAAAGATGATGGCAACATCTTTTGGAGTTTTTTTCACTCTTTTTTGAAGCTTTTCAATGGCCATTTTTGGAGGGTTAGGTTTTTAGTTACTCAAAGTGGTTTTTTATTGAGTTCTGGTATGGTATCATAGATGAGGAATATATTAGGGTTTATATAGGTGTTTGGCTAATCTTGGTGTCACCAACTGGCATTAATTAAAATATTCAAGGCATATCAAATGGGGTTTGACTTGAACAAATCGATCGTATCTGTTTACTAAATTTTTTAATATGACAGGATTTTTCAAGTGTGACAGGATTTCAATAATATTCTCATACTATTTGACGTTTTACATCTAACTCGAAAATCTCCTATAAACGATAACCCTAATTAACAACCGACAAACACCTCCCACCCCCCCCCCCCCCCCCCCCCCACACACACACACCAAATGCAGGTACCGAGACTCGAAACGACTATCACTAGGCAAAAAACTAAAGTCTATTGTTTTTATATCTATCGTATATTTTTACTAATTGGGAGAAAAAACTTGTCATTTACTTAAAAGATTAAAAGTTTAAGATAGTACATAGTCTTTTAAATTAAACGATGAATTATAATTATATTTTAATGAAAAATGAAAACTTAAACGATCAAAATAGTGGTAATTGAATTTTAATGATTTATATATGTAAAGTAAAAAAAATAACTTAAATACAACATTGTCTTTCAAATACATAAATAAATATCGTTTTATAAATTATCGTCTACGCAGTATCGCACGGGTTTCGTAGTGGTATATATATATTCTAGAAAATGATGGATAAAAAAGAAACATTATGTCATACTAAATTAATTGCTACGTTAATTTAATGTCAAAATGAATCTTCCTCGGATCTTTAGATATGTTTTCTTTGTTCTTTAAAAAAAAGTACAATTGTATGTTTAATCGATATGATGTGATTCTTTTTTTAATATAGAATAAAAATCTTAATCCGAAATCATACCTCATAAGAATAGGTTATAATTTTAACCGACATTTTATGTAAATAATAATTTATCAATTTTTATAATAATTTCTTCGTTACAAATAGATGATTATACGCGGTATAACCTAGTGGGAACTTATATCGCGACCGTGTGATTTTGGTGTAGTTATAAAAATTAATGATGTGACCAAACAAAAAATCATATAGTGACATATTAACCCCAAATAAAAAATGACAAGTAACGATTAAAAATATTTTTATTCTGGCTTAACCGGTTCACACGACCTTTATCCATTTACATGTTTTAAAAACTTTGTTAAAACGGTTATTTGTTTATATGGTCTATAATTTTATAATTTTTTTATGATTTTCCTAAAAGTTTAACTGAGTGTTTGAAGCTATTAGTTTGTTAGAGCATTCATAGCTCATCCCTATAATAGGTGTTTTGTAAACCTTAAAATTTAAGGTGTAGTTGTGAGTGGTTGTAAGTAAGTAAAGATAAAATTTTAATGAATCCCTATATTTGAGGAAAAATTAATTTGAGGTTTGAAGAGAACGAAAGAAGTAATGATAATGGTATAAAGAAGTATTATTTAATTCTGGTTGTAAGTGGAAAAGAGAGAAAAAATAATGATAAATATATAAATTATAAGGATAAAAATAGGGAACGAGTTGTGAATGTTTTATAAAACTAAAATATAATAGTAATCATAGTCTTCTTATCGGATAAGATCTTTTAACTTTACGTGTTATATATTTTTTCTATAAAAAATAAGCTCAATTGCAGTGACATGTCGCCACTAAAGGTCTAAAATGTCGCCGCTAATACCAATAGCGGCTACATGTTGCTGCTAATGTGTCGCCACTAAAGCTTCGTTGTTAATGCCCATGTTTCGTTGCTATTGATTGTATATGTTGTCGCTAATGGTGTCATAGCTATTGAGTCTAAATGTCGCCACTAATATTCATTAACCTATGAAACGTATTTTTGTCTGGAGTTTTTTGCGTTTCTAGTTTTTTCGAATACATACATTATAAAAACTGTAGATTTTCAAAATTAATACATACATACGCTACCATTAACATATATAAACATAATAAAAGTACATTAAAGTTTGAGTTTTTCAAATATTTTCTCTAAGTTATAATTAAGTTAAACAATAAACTTACAAATAAAACATAAAACCAGCTAGTGATGCGATATTATCATCCGTCTCCCTCATACATATCGTCATCTTTGTCGCCTACATTTGGTCCCTTATCCGAACCCATAAATTGTAAGAGTTGTGTTCTAAAACTCAAGTCTTGAAATAAACTCGCAATTGAGCTGCATATAAACAGTTTTCTCTTTTATGCACACTAGCTTATTCTCTTAAGACAAATATAAGCATTAGACTTGAAGCTATCTAACTCATATATGTGGAATCTATTTGAGTCATTTGACCAGTTCAATGATCAATACAACACTAAACAAAAAGAATATATAATAAAAAAGGAGATCAAGTGAGATTTGAGCATGTATGTATGAGCGCGTAACAAGTACGTATTAAATCCCAAATTGCGATTAATTATTAGCCATCAAGATTGCGTGCTAACACAGGTCGATTTTGGGAGAATATTAATTTCTTTTTCAAAGCACTTGCAAGAATATATAGGTCAGGTATTAAAATATTTAATTATTAATATACTTCAAACTCAACAATTAATTATTTGGGAATATTAGTTTTAGAACCACTAAAATAATGTTTTTGTTTCCCTGTCACTCACGCAGGCCCACGGCGTGAAACACCGTTCCGACCCTCTGTGGGCGGGATGCGTAGGTTTGTTGCGTTATTTTAAAATATTTTCAATAAACACTTTAAAATTGAAAATATCCCTTTTAAAACTCATGTTTGTTGAAACATGTTAACTATTGTTAACTAAAAGCTCAGTCTCTGAATGCTAATTTCATGTAAGATCAGGGGCTGAAGTGTAATTAGTTTTACACTAAGAAATGGGTCGATAGAAAGTTTAGGTGCTAATTGTTTAGTTCACAGTTTTGTAGGGTTATTTGTGAAAATTGTTTGTTAGCCTAACGGCTATTTAAGTAGGTGTTAGGTTCGAGCTTGTAGTAATCCAGTTTTGTATTCGTTTCTTGAAATCAATAAAATTCTCCCTTTTACTTGTCAAATTTGTTCGTATGATCATTGTAGAGGCTAGATTAGGAGGCTTGTAATATTAAATTAGTTGGGCTGGGATTAGAGGGTTTATTTAGATTAGTAGACTAGTTTGGTTGGGTTTACTATTGGGCTTGGGGTTTACCATTGGGTTTACTATTAGGGTTTAAGGTCCATTAGGGATCCTATATAAACCCCATGTGTTTACCATTGTAAGGGTTGGCGAGTTTATGATTGAGAGGAGTGTCAAGGAGGAGTTTATGATTGAGAGAGAGTTCAAGTTTACGATTTCTTGTTTTGTACCCGACAAGGTTTCTTGTGTGCAAAGATCAAGTTTTTAGCGTTAAATCATCGTATTCTTCGTGTTTTCTTCTCTTCTCTATCTTGAATCAATCACCTACGAGGATTCCGCACTCGTTCGTGATATCAATATCGTGTTTTAGGAGATTTTCTGGACCTACAATTGGTATCAGAGCCAAGAATCTTAGATTCGAGGTTCTCACGATATTGGATTCAAGCTTTTTCCAAAAAAAAAAAAAATTTTGAAGATTTGAAGATTTGAAGATTTGAAGATTTGAAGATTTGAAGATTTGAAGATTTGAAGATTTGAAAATTTTGAAGATTTGAAGATTTGAAGATTTGAAGATTTGAAGATTTGAAGATTTGAAGATTTGAAGATTTGAAGATTTGAAGATTTGAAGATTTGAAGATTTGAAGATTTGAAGATTTGAAGATTTGAAGATTTGAAGATTTGAAGATTTGAAGATTTGAAGATTTGAAGATTTGAAGATTTGAAGATTTGAAGATTTAAAGATTTGAAGATTTGAAGATTTGAAGATTTGAAGATTTGAAGGTTTATGATCAAGGCTTGAAGGTTTGAAGGTTTATGATCAAGGCTTGAAGATTTGAAGGTTTATGATCAAGGCTTGAAGATTTGAAGGTTTATGATCAAGGCTTGAAGATATGAATGTTTATGATCAAGATTTGAAGGTTTAAGACCCAACACAATCATAAACTGAGTTTACTATCGGAGTTTACTATCGGAGTTTACTATCGGAGTTTACTATCGGAGTTTACTATCGGAGTTTACTATCGGAGTTTATGATTGAGATTCCGATTCTAAGTTTATGACTGGTGTTTATGACTGAAGGTGATTACGATCATAAACAGGTGATTACGATCATAAACAGGGATTACGATCGTAAACAGTGATTACGATCATAAACAGGGATTACGATCATAAACAGGTATTACGATCGTAAACAGGGATTACGATCGTAAACAAGGTTGGTTTACGGCAAAAAGTCACTATTTCACACTTTCACGGAAACGGACGTAACTTTTGACTCGTTTGGAGTTAGAAGCTCAATTTTTAACACGACGTTCGTGACACCGAGCCCAAGATTTACCCCCGACTAACGTCCAGGGGAGCTCGTTTGGACCCCCAAATTCCACTCCGAAGGCCTCCGTTTTTCAGTTTTAAGTTTTTGACACTATTCTTTGAATAGTACTTTTGCCGATTTTGCCGTTTTTGCCGATTTTCAAGATTTTCAGAAGTTGCATACCTAAAGAAAGAAAATGAGTTCAGTGGTTGAAGAAAAGAATATATTTGAGGACGAAGATGCTGAGATATGCCCCAATCCTACTTGTGCTCGGATAATTCCTGAACTTAAAGAAATGTGTAGAAATTTTCAGTCAGAATTGTTTGAGACAAAGTGCGAGAAGAGTTCCTTTAAGGGTAGATGGCAAAAGAATGAAGAGAAGGTAAAAGCTCAGAAATTAGATATAGCAAAATATAGGAACCTTGCAACTGAGAACGCCTATCTGTATGACAACGCTAAATTAGAAATAGCTGAGCTAAGTAAGCAGATAGATGACCTGAAGCATAAGAACAATGAGATGCAGGTTAAGCTTGATATGAATCAAATGAGGAGCAAAAGAATGCTTGATGCTGGAAAGGAATTGTCACATGCTGTTGTGACTGGTCAAGTTGGGAAACACACACCTGGATTTGGATCAGAAAAGACTGATAAGGCCTTGGCTGCAAACAGCATCATACCTCCACCAGTTCCCAGAGACATTATCGGAATACTTCTTAGTGAGGATCAAGTTGTACGAACCGAGTCTGATTATAAAGAAGCTGCTCCTCCTGTTGATAGTCTCTTGGTTGGAACTACACCATTGACACAAGAAGAAATTGATAATGAAGCAAATATGACTTATGGTGAAGGGAGGGTAAAGGATATATCAGAAAATGATGCTGAGTGCCGAGAATACAACAGGTGTCATAATTCCAAGTCTGATGAAGTTGGGGTAGAGTTGAAACCATACCCTAAAATTGAAACCCCATGCTTGAAAGTTGTTGACGAAGTCAAAAGGGAAAAGGTGATCTTGACGACACGGCCTGGGGGGAAGATCTTTATGACATCTGGATCTATGTTTGACCAAGAACCAGATGTTGGGTATGACTTACCATCCTTCTCCTCCAAGTTCAAGGGATTAACTGATGGAGTGGTCGGTGAAGCTAAAGTTGAGAAGCCAAAGATCACCATCAAGCATCCAAGTGTGAAGTCAACAACTGTGGTGAAGAATGAAAAACTCAAGGGAGTGGCTGTGTCTCCCATTTCTTCAGTTGGATCATGCAGTTGCTGTTGTAATTGCAAGGATGGTGCTTCAACGTCAAAGAATCAAGGAAGCACAAAGATAGTAAAGACAGGTTCGACACAGGCTTCGACGAACCAGCAGAAAGTCAAATCGGAAGCAGCAGTCAAAGCAACGAAGCAGGCACAAGGCAAACCAGCTCCATATCAGCCACCAAAGTCAAATGGGTACACGTCTGACTTCTATCTAAAGAAGCAGACTTGCTTTAATTGTGGCACTGCTGGTCATATTGCTAGGAACTGTCTGTATCGCCCCTATGAACCCTACTTTCCAAAAAGTCAAAGGGTTTCATCTCAGGAGTCTGTAAAGTCTAAGCCGATGATGGTGCAGAAACCTAAGGCAATGAAGACTGTTACTCCTAAGGTTAAACCCTCTGATCAACATTGGGGCGCTGCCAAAGCTGAAAGAAAATCTATAAATCAAAACAACAGCTTTCCAAGCTACCAAAATTTCCAAAAACAGGTGAAGAAACCATTTTCAAAACAAGCAAAGTCTGAAAAACCCATAGTTACCCCTCCCAAGGTAACTAAAACTGTTTTAAAAAATGATTCTAAAATGAAGAAGGTTGAAATACCTAAAGTCACAACTCAAAAGGTGACTAAAACAAAAACTGTTTTGAAAAGTGAATCTAAAATGAAGAAGGTTGAAATACCTAAGGTCACAACTCCAAAAGTGACTAAAACAAATGTTAAATCATCTGGAATTTGGAAGCCAAAAGTCAAGGCAGCTACAACCGAATCATCACAACTTCCTGATTTTTCAAAAGGAATGTTTTTAAAAGAAGTTTCATTCATTGATTCCTCAGGTGTACCCAGAAAAACAATGGCCTGGGTACCACTGGCTAACTAATCTCTCACTCTGTGCAGGAACGATCAAGGAGGATTATCACTAACGTTTTTATTACTAATTTGTTTGTTGATAAGTGATTGTTCCAGGCACAGTTTAGGAGACGTATCTTCATGTCATGTCTAGTAATCTATAAATGGAAGGTATGTCTCATTGAGAGGTAAAAGGTAAAATTCAGCACGAAAGGTACTGTTCTTAACTTGGTTGTGTGAATGAAGCGGCAAAGGGTGTTTTGAGTCAAACCAAATTTCCTAAAATTTTCAATTGATTGATTAAGTGGTTGACTTCAAATGCAATGAAGTGTGCATGTCATGAAACCCTATTTTCTAAAAATTTTCAAATCAATACTTTGAAAGTTAGCTTGGCCAGATGTGTGTAAAGTCATTTAATTTGTTTGTGTGTTTGTGTGTTTTATTTTGTTAAAAAAAAAAAAAAAATATGATTATGCTCACAAAATTGTGACATTAAAAATCAAAAAGCAAGGGGAAGAAATGTAAAGAAGATGAAAATGTTGACCCCTCAAAAATAGTGTGCTTTTCAATTTTTAATTGTTTCTTGTTTTTGAGAAGTTTAGGGGAAGTAAAATGAATGTTCGGGTTGGAGATGGCTGACACGCGTAAGGCGGAAGTGAAAGGCAAGCTCCACGGTGATATGCTCGGTAGGCTCGACCTAAACTTATGACCTCCAATGAAAGTGCAGTGAACTTAAAAGATATATATGTTTAGCTTCCCATCCTAGGTTGCATGGTTTAAAAGACTGAGTCCCGACAAAAACGGGTTGAGAGTGGTAATTATACCTAGTATTCACTCTCTCACACGCCATGTTTATGCTATCTTGACAACACCACAGAGCAAAAGAAAATGAAAAAGAAAGGAAAAAGAAAAAGAAAAGAAAAAGAAAATGAAAAAGAAAAGAGAATAAATAATCACTCAGTTGGTCTTCTTTGCGTGCTTAGCGGCCGACCTGATCACCAACTGATGGTTAATGAAATAAGTGGTAGTCATAACGGTGTTGCATGGTTCCTCAAGTTGGGGGTTTGTGAATCCTCAATAAACTCTGAGGTTGGGTAGGTTTTGCTGTGTACACTTGGGTGTGGGGACAATTAAACATGACGGTAATATTGTACCATATTAAGCATGACGCATTCGGTTGGGATTAAACGGGTTTGAGTTTAAAGCGGACAAACATACCGGCAATCACCTGGACTAGTCAAGTAACTGAAGCTGAAAAGGGTTCCTCAGTCAGATTCATACGGTTTGATCCCTTGTAAACTTTCTCATGTTTGGTTTGGTAAGTATTTGTTTATTTTTATCTTTAGTGTGTGAGTCGTTAAGTTCCTTTTTATGTGTTTTCGTCTTGGCCAGGTTGATTTGAGAAGTCAAAATGTGTTTTTTATGGGTTTTAATGCATGACAATATGCCCCCGACAGATCTTGCCAAATTTTTAGGGGAAGGAGTATGGGATAATAAGTATTATCCGAATGGAACTCGAGGATGATACTTATTATCTAATGGAAAAGACTTCCTCCGTCAGATCTTGACAAATTTTTAGGGGAAGGAGGGAGGATAATAAGTATTATCCGAAAAGACTTCCATAATACATAGTATCCGAAGGGAACTCGAGGATGATATGTATTATCTCAGGGGAAGTCCTTAGCTGAGGGGAAGTAATCAGCTAAGGGGAAGTTTTTAGAGGTCTTTGGGTTCAGGGGAAGTTTTATAGAAAACCCGTAATCTATATTAGGGTTTTTGGTTAAAATATTGTTAATTTGAATCAACTGAACAGATGATAATTACCTTCTAACCCAAAGACCAATCATCAAATGTCTGGTGGAGTATGGGATAATAAGTATGGGATAATAAGTATTATCCTATATTTTTTTTCAAATGTGTGTCAGACAGGTTGATGATAGAAAGATGTTGCTGCTGCTCAAAGTTAAAGAACCAGCCGGACAAGACTTCCATCTGGAAAAGCAACTGTTCAGGGGAAGTTGTTGGTGTCTTTACATGTTTCCAAAAGCTTCAAAAGTTTTTCAAAGAAAATGCTCACAAGTTTAGGGGAAGCTGATGATTTCAAGTCAATCTTTAATGAAGAAAATGATGCAGAGAGCAGTCAGAGATCATGAAGTTTGAAGATCAACAATCAAGTTCTTCACAGTTAGAGGCATTCAAAATTTTACCCTCTAATCTTTGGAGATTCAAGGCAGTTACCGAAGATTTAGCAAGAACCTGTTCTTTCAAGAGAAGAAAGTCAATGAGAGTCCTCCATTTCATTGATTGTTCATTTAAAGAAGTTCGAGCTGATGCTGATCAAGAGAAAGCCCCAAATGCCCGTCATGAAACCCATTGAAGATTTCTGCGGAAAGAATCTTCATCAACATCTATGCCAGCCAGTCAAGAAGAAGAACTTCAAACATTGAAGACATTTAATATCACAAGCCTAGGGGAAGATTGTAGAGGCTAGATTAGGAGGCTTGTAATATTAAATTAGTTGGGCTGGGCTTAGAGGGTTTATTTAGATTAGTAGACTAGTTTGGTTGGGTTTACTATTGGGCTTGGGGTTTACCATTGGGTTTACTATTAGGGTTTAAGGTCCATTAGGGATCCTATATAAACCCCATGTGTTTACCATTGTAAGGGTTGGCGAGTTTATGATTGAGAGGAGTGCCAAGGAGGTGTTTATGATCGTAATCATAAACTAGAGAGAGAGTTCAAGTTTACGATTTCTTGTTTTGTACCCGACAAGGTTTCTTGTGTGCAAAGATCAAGTTTTTAGCGTTAAATCATCGTATTCTTCGTGTTTTCTTCTCTTCTCTATCTTGAATCAATCACCTACGAGGATTCCGCACTCGTTCGTGATATCAATATCGTGTTTTAGGAGATTTTCTGGACCTACAATCATGAGATTGCAAACCAATTAATTCTTTAATTGGTATCAGAGCGAGTGTGAGATCGATCGCTTGAATCATAATTTCACGGTGATTCAATCAATTTTGGGAAATCTCTATTGCGAAGGAATGCGATACTGATTTCAGAAGTCTCAGTGATCTTGGGAAGGCGATCTTCTGTTTTGATTGTCGAACATCAATGGCGGACGGAGATGGTGGAAATCCAGCCGGAGGAAGGCAAGTGCAGGTAAGGGAAAACTATACCACTATTCCTTTGCAATGTCCCGTACTTACTCCCACAAATTACACTATATGGGCTGTAAAATTGAAGGCGATCTTCAATGTCCATGGTTTGTGGGAGGTGATTGAACCTCAAGAAGGGGCAGAGGTTGATAAAAAGAAAGATGCAGCAGCGATAGCTTACCTTTATCAGGCATTGCCTGAGGAGATGATTCTGCAGTTTGCAAGATTAGAAACTGCAAAAGATATCTGGCAGGCTATCAAGATCAGAAATATTGGTGTTGATCGTGTAAAGAAAGCCAGGCTTCAAACTATCAAGTCTGAATATGAAGCCCTAAAGATGAAGGAGAATGAAACAGTGGATGAATTCTCTGCAAAGTTGAGTGGAATAGCCTCTAAAGTGGCTGAGTTAGGAGAACAGGTTGAGGAGTCTCTCTTAACCAGGAAACTTCTTGATTCAATGCCAGATAGGTTCATTCAACTTATTGCCTCAATAGAGCAATTTATGGACGTTGATAGTTTGAAATTTCAAGAAGTAGTCGGTAGACTTAAAGCCTTTGAAGAAAGGACTGGTATGAATAAGAAGGTTGCTTCACAGAAAGATGATCAACTTCTTATGACCTACACAGAATGACAGGCTAAGGCCAGGGAGACAAAGGGTAAAGGAAAGTGGGAAAAAGGAAATCAAAATAAGGGATCAGAAAATGGGTTCAAAGGGAATGCTAAAGGCAGCCAGGGTGACAAGAAAGAAAGGAATCAAAAGAAGGGTCAGTCAAAGGGTAAGAAGGACAAATCTAAAATAAAGTGCTTCAAGTGTGATAGGCAAGGTCACTATGCAAGTGAGTGTGCAAAATACAGTGATAAGGGGCCTGAAGTTCACCTAAATGCATTAGATGATGATGAAGATTCACCAGCACTTCTGATGACTTCAATTACTGAAGACAAGAAAGAGATGGTTTATCTCAATGAGGCATCTGTCTTACCAGGAAGGTACAACTCAGATTGCAAGAATGAAGAAGTCTGGTACTTGGATAATGGAGCATCAAATCATATGACAGGTATGGCATCTTACTTTTCTTTTCTTGATAAACATGTAGGAGGAAATGTTACCTTTGGTGATGGGTCTAAGGTTAGGATTGAAGGAAGAGGATCCATAATTCTAGAAGGAACTTCACAGGAACAAAGGTTGCTTAGGAATGTTTATTATATACCCAACCTAAGAAGTAGTATAATCAGTTTAGGACAAGCTACAGAGGGAGGGTGTGAGGTTAAGATGAAAGATGACTGCTTATGGTTATATGAGAAAACTGGTACTTTGCTTCTGAAGGTCAAAAGATCCCCTAATAGGCTATATAAAATAAAGCTTAGGACTGGTTCACCAAATTGTTTTCTCTCTAGCATTAGTGATCAAACTTGGCTTTGGCATGGCAGATTTGGGCATGTCAACTTTAAAACCCTTGAGTTGATGTCCAAGGGTAATTTGGTCATTGGCATGTCTAGCATTAAGAATCCTAGCAAATTATGTGACACTTGTCTTGCAGGTAAGCAAACAAGACAGTCTTTCCCTAAAGTATCTACATTTAGGTCTAAGGTTCCTTTAGAGATGGTCTCAATGGATCTATGTGGTCCATTGACACCTGCTACTAAGAATGGAAACAAATACTTTATGCTTCTTGTGGATGATTGTTCAAGATTCATGTGGGTCTATTTTCTAAAAACAAAAGATCAGGCATTTGATATATTTGTTAAATTTAAGAATGAGGTTGAGGGTAAGTTTGGTAAGAAAATCAAATCCCTTAGATCTGATAGGGGAGGGGAGTTCACATCAAATGAGTTTAGCTCATTTTGTGAATCAAATGGCATTCATAGGATGCTGACTGCACCTTACTCTCCACAGCAAAATGGTGCAGTGGAGAGAAGAAATAGAACTATAATGGATATGACAAGGTGTATGTTAAAGGCAATGAGTGTACCAGACGTGTATTGGGCTGAGGGTGTAAGGCATTCTATCTATTTGCTGAATAGGATTGCCACTAGGTCCTTAGACAATAAGACTCCATATCAGGTTTTAAGAGACAAAAAACCTCATATAGATCATTTAAGAATTTTTGGATGTATAGGCTATGTGAAGGACAATCACCCAGGGCTCAAGAAGTTACAAAACATGAGCAATCCTATGATCTATCTTGGTAGTCAGGAGGGAACTAAAGCTTATAGGATGTTAGATGTCGTGAATGATAGGATTGTCATTAGTAGGGATGTGAGATTTGATGAGGCTAGAAAATGGAATTGGGATAGTAATTCATCTGATCCAAAAGGAAAGGGAATTCAGGCTGAAGCAACATACTTTGATGTTGATTTAGGGGATGAGTATGAGGAACCTGAGGGTGCTGACTTAGGTGATAATCAGAATCAGGGGGGTTCAAGTAGTGATATTGACCCATTATCTCATGACTCAGGAAATGAAAGTGAAGAATCAGATCCTCAAGATAGCCCATCTTCTATAACTACTCCTTCTGTTTCTGTAAGGAGGTCTGGTAGAGTTACAAGATTACCAGAGAAATTGCAGGAGTATGAACTTGATAAGAGACTTAAATCTACTCAAGTAAGGCAGGATCAGTTAAACCAGGTTCAGGCACTTTTAGCTCAGGATGATGAACCATTTAGCTTTAAGGAAGCTGCTAAGTCTAAGTGCTGGAGAATAGCTATGCAGGAGGAATTAGATGCTATTCAAAGGAACAATACTTGGGTTCTAAGTGATGTGCCATCAGGGGTGAGACCTATAGGGTTGAAATGGTTGTACAAAATTAAGAAAGATGCTCAGGGAAGGATCACTAAGTATAAGGCTAGATTGGTTGCAAAGGGTTATGTTCAAAAGCATGGAATAGACTATGAGGAAGCCTTTGCACCAGTAGCTAGGATTGAAACCATTAGGCTTATTTTGGCATATTCTGCAAGAATGGGTTGGAATGTGTATCACTTAGATGTCAAAGCTGCTTTCTTGCATGGTGAGCTAAAAGAAACTGTTTTTGTATGCCAGCCTGAAGGTTTTGTTAGAAAAGGAGAAGAATCTAAGGCATATAGGTTGGTTAAGGCTCTTTATTGGTTGAAACAGGCTCCTAGAGCCTGGAATGTAAAGCTTGATGAAGTATTGAAAGAAATAGGCTTTAGAAGGTGTCAACATGAGCAAGCTGTTTACATTAGGCACAATGGTAAGTCTACACTTATTATAGGTGTGTATGTTGATGATTTGTTAGTAACTGGTAGCAACCAAAGTGAGGTAGATCTCTTTAAAAGTCAAATGAAGCAGAGATTTGATATGACTGATTTAGGCTTATTGAATTATTATTTGGGAATAGAGGTTAGTCAAAAGGATAATGGAATTTACTTAAAGCAGTCTGCATATGCTGCAAAGGTTGTTAGGTTAGCAGGGTTGGAAGGTTGTAATGAGACTAAGATTCCGATGGACCCAGGTTTGAGGCTAAGTAGCACTGAGGGTGGTGAGGAAGTGGATGCTACATTATACAGGAAATTAGTTGGATCATTAAGGTACCTTACCCAAACCAGACCAGACATTTGCTATGCTGTTGGTATTGTTTGCAGGTTTATGCAGGTTCCTAGAGAGGCTCACATGAAGGCAGTGAAGCAAATAATTAGATATGTGAGTGGAACAAAGGGATATGGACTATTTTATCAAAAGGGTAAAATGGGAAACTTGCAAGGGTACAGTGACAGTAATCACATGATGAGCAATGAGGATGGCAAGAGCACAGGTGGAAATGTGTTTTATTTCAATGATTCAATCATATCTTGGCATTCACAGAAGCAAAAGTCGGTAGCTTTATCAAGTTGTGAAGCAGAGTTTATGTCTGTAACAGTTGCAGCATGCCAAGCAGTATGGTTGTCAAGTTTACTGAAGGAATTAACTGGATTGGACTATGGAAAGGTAAGCCTGTTTGTAGATAACAAGTCTGCAATAGAGTTGATGAAAAATCCAGTTTTTCATGGTAGATCCAAACATATACACTTGAGATATCACTACATAAGGGAATGTATTGAAGCAGGAAAGATTGAGGTCAAGTTTGTAGGTACAACACTGCAAAAGGCTGATATATTGACTAAGGCATTGGCCAGGGTCAGATTTGCCGAAATGAGAGATTTATTGGGTGTTGCAGATCACTCAGGAAGTTGAATTCATGGTCTAAAAGGTATATTCAATTTCTTGAATCATAGGAGTGGGAAATAAGCACACTAGTTCAATTAAACCCATTGGGTCAATAATGAGCAGTGCTAATGCTTGTTAATCACAACTTGCGTTGAGAAATTGAATGAAGGAAGGACATGAAATTAAGGGGGAGAATGTTGAAACATGTTAACTATTGTTAACTAAAAGCTCAGTCTCTGAATGCTAATTTCATGTAAGATCAGGGGCTGAAGTGTAATTAGTTTTACACTAAGAAATGGGTCGATAGAAAGTTTAGGTGCTAATTGTTTAGTTCACAGTTTTATAGGGTTATTTGTGAAAATTGTTTGTTAGCCTAACGGCTATTTAAGTAGGTGTTAGGTTCGAGCTTGTAGTAATCCAGTTTTGTATTCGTTTCTTGAAATCAATAAAATTCTCCCTTTTACTTGTCAAATTTGTTCGTATGATCATGAGATTGCAAACCAATTAATTCTTGTCTTAACGGATAATTTTTAAAATTTTTATTAAAAAATGTTTTAAAATGATGAAAATACCCCTGACTTAATGGGTAATTTTAATCTCCTTCTTGACAAAGAACTTTTTTCTGAAACAAGTATAAATACACATAAATGATGTCTAATGTAATTACTTTATATAAAAGATCTATTCCGAATTTTGAGTAAACATAAATAATCTTTTATTTAATTTACACTAAAACCTTTCACTGATAAATAAATATGTTACAAATATATTACATTAGAAAATAACAATCTACTCTCCATCAAAGTTTGGACATTTGTGCACATAAATATACCCCCATCAATTGTTATGTTTAATGGCGCATGTATTATATAAGGTATCAAGTCACATGAATACAGTGATTTTTTTACACTTTTGTGGAAACATATTTTTGGGTTTTCCAAATGATATCAATGTTTTTTTAGATGGTGAATCTATTAGTTAACAAAAACTAAATTGGTCCAATTGTTCTTCACTTTGAGTAAGTGCTACTCGTATCTAATGTCTTAGATTCTAATCTCTACTCTAGTGTACTCTTATTTTATGTTGTTTTTTTTTATTAAATCCTAAATACTAATAAGCTCAATTACCACTAATTGCCAACTACATACTAAATACTCATAAGTCAATTCCCACCAATATACTCAATACTCACACTAAACCTAAAAAAAACCATGATTTTGTATCTTGTGAGTCTCGAGGTCACAATCAAAACATTGATCAAATCGCCTTCAAAATCATCTTAATACAATTGAAATCACCTTCAAAACTAATAAAAACCATATTGAATAATCTAAACGGTTTTATTTATGACCCGATCCAAACTTCCATAAAAACAATTTAGTGACCGACCAGGTAAAAAGCTTCACTATGCAAACAAACATAAACCAGAAAATTATGACCATAGTGGAAAACATTTTAAATCCGCCAAACATAGACCGACCAGGTAAAAAGCCCCACTTTACAACCATTTAACTGAAAAATAAATATTCATCTACTCTATTGACTATTACTGTTATGTTCATCCGAACACTTAGATTAAAGATGTAATTAAAGAATTAGTAGCGTAATATGACCATCACAATACAATCATCCATGTAATCAACTAGAAAAATAAGTAAAAAATATACTAAATTTTTAAACTTAAAAATAATAATCTATTCAACTTTTTTTGATAAAAGTCAAAAAAACAATAAAAGGTGATTTGTAGTCAAAGCGCCGGAGCCGAATGAAGCGGACGGCATCAAAAGATAGCTTTGTGGGAAAACTTAAACAAAGCCATACGCCTCGCCCGATGTGGAACGGGTCTTTGCCTTAAAAACGAATTTTTACACGATTAATTTAATTTTATAGAAATATTGAATTTTAATAACCGTAGTTATTGTCACTGATATTAATCTGTATTTTTATTTATTTCCTATAATAAACTAGATTTTAAATATACTGAAATCTATTAGACCGTTATTAAATGGTCAGTAATACCGTTAAATAAAAACTTCACTTTTTGATCACTGGGAATCACAGTACATTTTATCTATAAATTTTTTGATGAATGTGAAGAAAAATTTTCAAAAAAAACCAAACATGATTAAAAAATCAAAAAAAACTTATAAACAAAACTTTTTTTCATAGCATCAAAAATGCAAAATTCATAAAAATAACGGTTGTGTTTGAGCCACTCATAAATTTCATCACATAAGACGTCCCTGTGATGCCCAGGCGGCACAATCATCAAAAAGTGAAATGTTACTTAACGACGTTAGTAGTCATTTAACTGAGGTATAATAGATTCCAATACATTTAAAATCTAGTTTATTGTAGAGAATAAAATGAAATACAGATTAATATTAGCCAATAGACAATAACTTTGATTATTAAAATCTAATATTCAAATTTTATATGTTATTTGTTAAATTTATCTTTTAATTTAATTTAGAAAACAAATTCATAATGTTCGATTTGGTCAAGTTTTGATTTGGATATGTAATGAAAGATTTAGAGCCATTTGGTAGTTAGTGGTAAGAAGAAAAACCATATTGATGTAAATCAATGTTTAAAACTTGACAATAATATAATTTAGGTTAAATAATAATAAAAATATTATTTAAAAAAAAAAACTTGAAGTCTTAAAACACTAGAGAACACACATCTCATTCATCATCTTTATCTCTATATTAATTTAAGTACAATTTTTTTTTTTAAATCATTGAACCGGAGATTATTATTCCTATGAAAATGAACTTTGTTACATGGTTAATTGTGTGATTATTCATAGAACTTTTGATGACTTTTTTAGGTTTTCCCCATATTTTTTTAATGTTTATAACTTTTTCATACGACATTAATTTTTATAAATAATACACCATAAAAACGAGCATTTTTTCTCTTTAATATAAGTATTGTATTGATATATAAAAAATATTTTTTAAATGTTATAGTTTGTCATATATGTACTGATTTTCAAAAAAAAATATATACTAGTTTGTGATAATGGGACCGCTTTACATTTAAACAATATGATTTTTATTGTTTTTATTATATGTTTTTTTTGCATTAAAACAACTAATTTTATGTTGTTTTCTATTAAAATAACATATTTTATATTTTTTAAAATAAAATAACACATATAATTATGTTATTTTTTATTAAAAATGTACTGATTTATATATGTAATGGTTTACGTTTAGACAACATTATTTGTACTGTTTTACATTAAGAAAACATTATTTGTACTAGTTTACATTAAGAAAACATTATTTGTACTATTTTACATTAAGACAACATTACTTGTACTGGTTTACGTTAAGAAAACATTATTTGCATTGTTTAAAAGTAAAACCGTGCATATAATTGTGTTGGTTTGCATTAAAAATGTACTGATTTTGTATATGTATTGTTATATATCAAAACAACATTATATTATATGTATTGTTTTTATTAAGACTAAACTATTATTATTCTTATTTTTAATTGTGTCACATGTCAAAGTTTTATTAATTTTAATTCTTTTTAGACGAAATCAAATTTCTATTTGATCCAACCCCATAGATTATTAGCCTCAAATCACATCAAATAAAATATAGCACTCTTATTATTTAAAAAAAAAAAGTTTTCTTCGACTCTTTGTAATCTATTTAAATACTATCTCATTAGATAGAAGATAAATATGTTTAATTCCAAAATAAACAAGGTATGTTCCTGATCCATTACACGAGAATACAATGCCGTTTTTTTTATATATATTTTTAAATTTAAATACCTTCCCTTCAAATTAACATTACATAATCCCAACCCTATTGTATTTTTTAACTCAAACTTAACTATTTAACAAGCAGATCTTAAAGCAACAATAATACTACATCATGTAAAATTTAGAGGTCATGAATCTGAGTTGTGAAAAATATTATTTTATATACATAGCATTATAGCAAGGTGCGTAATATTAATCTGTGAATGAGTTGACATCCCTCGTAACTTACGCATGAGAGTGAGCTAACACCCCTCATAACTTACGGCGTGTGAAAGTATTATGTTGATTCTTTTTATTTAACTTAATATGAGGTATATTCCAAACTCCTTTGAGTGTTAAGAAGCAATTAAAATCCTAATTTAAGATTGTGTAAGTATGAAACATCCTTTAAATGGTTGATGGAGTAAAGTGAGATTGATTTCCCACATCCAAATACACAAGAAATAATAATAGTATATATTAAATATTATTAACATATATTGTTTTAAATCGAATAAATTATATAGTTCGTGAAACGCAAGGAAAATCACACGTCAGTTTCACATTTTTTATGAGTTGTTCCATGTGCTCTTCTATTAACGCATCATCAAAACTTAAAACAATACATAACAAAATATTTAAATATTGGATGAGTGTTGTTTTTTAATAAATAAATAAATAAATAGTCTTTAAAATCAACTTGAATCAACTTGAACTGTCTTTGATTCTTGATTCTAGAAGTACATTGAGGTATTAGATTCAACGCAATCCTAAAAGGAACATAAAAGAAACTTTTTGCAATTACATGAGATTTAGGGAATTTGTAATTGTTTTTAGATTGAAAATGAAATCAATTTGGTTTATAAGGAATTTATAGTGGAACCGAATGACTTTGATACCAATATTCATTCATATAGCAAGTGAATTAACTTAGATTAAGCGGTATACTCTGCTAAAATTCTTTCGTGGGTCACTTTGGCGCCAATCCACGGTGCGCACACCACCTTCACCTCCGTGACTTGCTTTGTTTCTTCACGGCGGGAGATGGTTTGTGTGTGAGTCAGCCACGTAGGTAGTGATTGGACTCACATAGAAACTCACACAATAGGGTATATCTGTGTAGGTTTGGATGTGTGAGTTGTGTTATTTTACTATTATTTTTTAACATATTTTTTAAATCATATTTAAACATAATATTTTTATTATAACATAAATAAAACATTACAACACTAAAATATAAAATTAAGAAAATGCTACAGCACTCGTAGATATCCTCAATCAAATCAGCTTTAAGTTGGTTATGGATATCTTGGTTTTGTATTCCATACAGTTAGCTCGCTTTTGATCCTCGTCAATCGGATCATAAGTCATATCCAATTCCGCGCTCGTTAAATTGGCAAATTATAGGTTCCTCCTCCTTGAGAGTCATATTATGTAAAATTACACAAGCTAGCATCACATTATTTATTTTTATATTGGTGTGATTGTCGTGCCAAATGCATAATGATATGCCACTTATTCTTTAAACAACCAAACGCGCACTCAATATTATTTTTCCTAGCGGCATCATGAACTTTTGCATGCGTTTTACGTTTCTCACCAACGGGAGTAGTAAATGATTTGACTATTGTAGAATATTAGGGATAAATTCAATTTCACATATAATATCCATGCTTGTATGTCACTCCTCATAGTTCAAATGAAAAGTCGGGCTCACGTCCCTCTACGATATCGTCCCAAATTAATGATTGATCCAAAAAATTGATGTCGTTGTTGGACCCTACAAAACCAAAAAATGCATGTCAAATCCACATGTCGTATGAAGCAACGACTTCGAACATAATCAAAGAATGTCTGTGATCGCCATGCATAAACTAGTCTCTCCACGTGTTCAGGTAATTCCTCCACTTCCAATATGTGCAATCAATACTACCAAGCATTCCCCGAAAACTATTTTCATGAAACTCATAAAGCTATTGAATGTCTCTATATTTTCTCTTATACAACTTGTATACACCTTTAGGAAAATTATGTTAATTAAGATTCAAACATTTAGAAAACTTTCGCATGCAAGACCTCTTTGTCCAATCAGACATCATGCAAGATCTCATTATCCAATCAGCATCTTCAAGTACTCGTCGAAGCAATCCCCCGAAGCACCGTACACCAGTGCCATTTTGCAAAGCGGTAAAACTAATCCTACACGTAGCATCCATTCTTTGTTAGAACCAAGGTACCTCTCTCTCAAGATCATTCACGATTCTTAAAAAGACATCCTGACTCATACAAAATTGTCTGTGAAACGCCTCACCGGGGTATGTTGGATTTTCAGAAAATAATCCTCTACAAGATGATTGTGAGCGTCTTGACGGTCACGATTGAGACGGGCGCTTAGGGTCAATTAAGTCGTTGGCTCGTGCGTTTAGCAATCTCTGACGACGATGAACAATTAAGTCGTTGGCCTCATTTGATGAGTTAAAGAAATCCATAAATTTTGATTAAAATTTAGAGAGAAACTTAAAGCAGAGGGAATATAGTTTGTATAAGTATATCCCTTGACCTTAGCGAGAGTAATAATAATAGATCACTTGTGAGAATAAAGGGAGAGACATGCTTAGCATTATTTGTTACTTGTGAAAAAGGTGTTGCTACAATTTGTCAAGTAGGCCTCCTCACATTGTTACTATACTCCCATGTTCAATCCTTACAAGTTGTCATTCCCATATCTTAATTAATAGGAAAATCACGTAATTTGGCTTCTTGTCTATAAAATACCCCAATTTTTTTTTTTAAATTTCAATAGTAGATAGGTATTCATTTGTTACATACTATCAATCTATCATACATGAGATACAACCATGAATATATATATTTTTATTATTTATCTATATGAAGAATTACATAAAAGTAAAAAGAAAATCATATTTATTAGTATTTACAAATTATAAAAAACTAAAGAGTCTTTCACATATAAATAAGCATTAAACTGAAAAATGTAAAAACAAGTTTACAAATAAAGTTGCTCCCATTAAGATATGTAATAACCAATACTCTCCATCTCAAGTGGTTAAGACGAGACATCCGAAGACATTAAAATTGAGAAGGTCTCGGGTTCAAATCCATCCATGACAAAAAATAGGGATTCGAACTTGGGCCAGTAACCCGTTAGTGATCAAATTAAGATATGTAATTATATAAATGCTTTTTATTAAATTACTATAGAATATAAGGTATAAATGTATAACTTATACACTATTAGTTTATGCTAAGTCTTCATTTATACTAACGTTTTGATATAAATCTTTTTAACGATTATGTTTTTTTCTATATAAAGTTTTGAAATGTTTCAACGTCCTTGCAATAACACGTAGGGTCACGTAAAGGTTTCAATAAATATAAATTAAATATAATATGTGGAATCCACACTTATTAGTTATTAGACTTACGGTTGAATGTTTGTGGTCTTGATGATTGGACTTATGAGCTAGGAGGTTAAACAAGGTGTTACTGGGCTTTTTTTAGGTAATTGGGCCTCACCCCAATTAGGCAGCATCAGGCCCAAACATTTGAATGATGAAAACAAACCTTGTTGCATCTTTGTTGGGCAGTTTTTTTATTTTGTTTGAAGAATAATGCAAAAGCTAAAGTTAAATGCAAAACTTTTTTAATATTTTTCATTTCATTGAGTTTTTAGGTGGACTAGATGTCTAGATGCCTTTTGTGGTTTGTTTCAAGTCGAGCGGGCATTTTTCGTGGCCACGGTTCTATTCTAGAACATTACGACTCTTAGACTCGTGATTCAAAAAAAAATTAGTCATCTATCTATCACATGTTAAGTGATGATGTACTGTTGATTTGTTATCAAAAGGTTAAGATCTGTTATGGAGGTTAAATAACTTTATTTTTAGATGAAAGTTTGGGGTTTGGTTTGGTTTTGGTGTATACAGTTTAAATGTTTTATTATCTCTTAATTTTATTTTATTTAAGTTCATGAAATTTGTTAACATGTTATTGACTTTTAGGTGAGTTTTAGGTGACCCAAATTCGTTAGTTGACCCGATTCGGCTGTATGACATATACAAGATACAGTCTTATCGTGTCTTTGGTAAATTTTCTTCCTTTTTTTATCGGTACAATCTTAAACGTCCGGGTCAAGGTGTCACATCGTGACCGATGACTGTTCTATGAACAAAGACGACTTTGAGATAAGAAAGGAACAAACCTAAGAAGTAGGGCAAAAACTTTAATACATAGGGAGAAAACGGACGGCCAGATGTTAAGGAAAACATAAATTGCTTTGTATTTGATTCAGAAAAAGTTCCATTTTATCAACCAAATGCAAGTCATTACTAGTTAAGTCCTTTATATCTGATTCAAAAAGAGTTCTATTTTATCAACTAAATTGTAAGTTCTAACATAAAAGTTTACATCGAAATATAAGATAGACGGACAACAAGCTACGTTGCTAGACCTTTTTGAATAGCAAAACTAAGTCTTTTAAAAACTACGTTCATAGATCTTATGATTATAACATTATCATGCATGATCCGTTAAACTCTACTAAGTAGTTCTACGGCCTCAGGAGCAAAAGCAAAAATAAGGAACCTAAAAGTAGGGGTGTAAATGAGCCGAGCTACTCGTGAGCTACTCGAGATCGACTCGATAAAAAGCTCGAAACGAGCCGAGCCTTAACGAGCTCGAGCCGAGCTCGAGCTTTGAAATAGAGCTCGTTTAATAAACGAGCTCGAGCCCGAGCTTTACCTATCGAGCTCGAGCCGGCTCGCGAGCCTTATCGAGCTTTTATTTATATAATATTTATTTATTTTTTTTAAATATATTTAAAAATTAATGATTATTATATATAGAATTATTATAAAATAAGTAAATAATATGTATTATTTTCTATATAAAAAGGTATAATTCTAAATATATACAAATTTAATTAAAAATATATATAAAAAATAATTAATTAATAGTAAACGAGCCGAGCTCGAGCTTAGAGAATTCTTCACGAGCCGAGCTCGAGCTTCAGAAATAAAACTCGAATCGAGCCGAGCTCGAGCTCAAGCTCCATTAAATTTAAACGAGCCAAGCTCGAGCTTAGATGAGCTCGGGCTCGGCTCGGCTCGTTTACACCCCTGCCTAAAAGTATAAAAAGCAAATGATACAAACACGTATTAATTTTCAAGATAAATTTTCTCATGTTTATTCACTTTGCCCGAAACAGCTTTCAAACCGCTCCGAAACAGCTTTTAAACCGGTAAAAGATAAATATTCCCTGTCGAAACCGGTAACAAATCTATCTTTGGAAAAGGAAAAGGAAAAAACATGATTCAAAAACACCACCATTCATCATCAGCCACCGGCCCACCACCTCCGTTCCAAAACCACCACCTCACCACCACTCTCCTCCTCAACAACATGCACTTATGATCTCCCCTCACCACTCCACTAATCATCAAAACTATGGGACCAAATCCAAATCCAAACCCCCAAGGTCTGATCGTCGGCAACTACTGCCACGACGTCCTCCTCAAAGACGACGCCGTCCTCGCCGAAACCCTCGGCGGCGCCGTCTCCTTCATCTCCGCCGTCCTCGACGGCCTCCACATCCCCTCCCAATACGTCTCCAAAGTCGGCCCCGATTTCTCCTACCACACCGACGTGAATCATCCCCCTATTCTATCCCCGTCGGCGAAAACCACCGTCTTCCACGCCTTTTTCGTCTCCGATCCGTCGGAGATCCGGCGAGAGGATCGGATCCTGAAACGAATCCGGTCATGCGACCCGATCTCCCCATCCGATTTACCTGATAGATCGAATTCCAGTTTCAGTTTCGGTATGGCGGTTGGAATTGGAGGGGAAATATCTCCGGAAACCCTAGAGAAGATGCTGGACGTGTGCGACGTCGTTTTCGTGGACATACAAGCCCTAATTCGCGACTTCGATGAAATCGACGGGACTGTGAAGCTGGTAAACCTAACGGAAACCGGATTCGCTCACCTGCTTCCTCGAATTGGATTCCTGAAAGCTTCTGAGGAGGAAGCGCCGTATTTGGATTTGGATCAGGTGCGGAAATCGTGTTGTGTGGTGGTCACTGGGGGGAAAGAAGGGTGCACTGTGTATTGGGAGGATGGGGAGGTGAAGATCTCGCCGTTTCCGACGGGGCAAGTTGATCCGACCGGCGCCGGAGATAGTTTTCTGGCGGGGTTGGTTGCTGGGCTGGTGCAGGGGCTCGCGGTTCCCGATGCAGCCTTGCTTGGGAACTTTTTTGGGTCGTTAACCGTCGGGCAGATTGGATTGCCGGAATTTGATTCCGGCTTAATGCAGGTTGGTTTTGCTACATATATGAGGTTTTTATTGCATTTTGAACTCCAACATTCTTTAAATTTTACATCTTTTTTTGTTAACTCAACAAATATCTGGAAAACCAGAGAGTATTTTATACCAATTGAGAATGGAAAATGCACCTGAGAGTTCAGAGATCGAACATGTGATCTCTCGGTCTCAAGTTTTCCGAGTCTCAAATCTTCCCTCATAGCGATAATCTTTACGTATGTTAGGTGTATGTAAATTATACAGTCTTTAGGAGTTTTAAACATCTCTTTAGGGATATTAATTTAGGCTGTTTTAGATGAGTTCCAGGCCATTTTTTGGATGTTTTAGAACAAATTGGCCTTGAATTATAGGTTTTTGCCTTGAATTATAGGTAAATGCCTATTGCCATAATCTTATTCTAGGAAAAATTCGCCTACACATGAGTGTCGGGATGGTGAAACCTCAGAGTCAAGGATTGAAGTATTGAACTTATGATCTCTTGGTTCAAGTCTCTCAATTTTTGCATTTGTTAGGTGTATGTAAATCATAGATAAGCAAACTGCATGAACTTATGATCTCTTAAGTCTCCCCTTATCACCATAATTTTTGCATTTGTTAGGTGTATGTAAATCATAGAGAAGCAAACTGCATAACATAAATAAAAATACCCTTTTTAGGGGTTTTAAACATCTCTTTAGGGCTAAGGGTAGGCGGTGTACATGCCGATCCCATCGGCATGTACACGGCATGGTTGATGCCGAATTCGGCATGCACACCGTGTGTGTCGGCATGTGTTATTCGGCGTAGATGGATCGATTTTTCGGCAATTGAATGCCGATGGATGCCGAGTAAATTGGACCGTTCAACGGTCGATTTGTTTTTTTTTTTTTTTTAAATCAATTCCTCCAATCCACTATATAAATCCCTTTAAACCAACAAATTTTATACACTTTTTCTACACCCTACTCCTCTCTCAAACACTCTCAATCACAATGGATTCATCAAGGAAGAACAAGTCACCCGCTACCGGAGGAAAAAAAATCCGACCGAAAGTACGGAAAGATCGAGCTCAACCCTCCACCGTTCCTCAACCACAATCGCAACCACCACCAAACCAACCACCCGTTTTTTACTCACAACCACCACCTCCGCCACCATCACAACCCGATTTCTATCAACAACAATCTTTTGTTGATTTAGTGCCGTGTGATTTTTAGATTGTGGACTTTTTTTTTTTTAGGACTTGGTAATTTTTTTTTAGGACTTGGTAATTTTATATTTGTTGATTTAGTGCCGTGTGATTTTTAAAAAGAAAATGAAAAAAAAATATTTAATCCATGCCTAAACCATGACTAAATGAGCATACCCCCTACAAAATCATCATTCTACATCAATTCTACATCAATTTTCTCTCTCCTGTTGGCATCATCCTATTGGTCCAATTTGATGCCTAATACATCAAAGAAATGAGCATACCTCCCACCCTAATTAGTTTAGGCTACTTAGATGAGTTCTAGGCATTTTTGGATGCTTTAGAACAAATTGGCCTTGAATTATATGTTTTTGTAGGAAGAATCCGTCCGAAAGCTTGGGTGAGCGCCTACTGCAAGGCGTTTCACATGTGCCTCGTTTGTGGTGTGTGCGCCTTTGACAGCTATGGTGGTTGTTGGTTGTTGGGTACTACTTGTTTTAGGTGTAGCCATGAGTATTTTTTACCACGTGCCAATATTGTACTAACACCGGTATCAAATTGATACCGACCGAACACCATATGTAGCGGTATTTGTTTTTCATGTTTTCAGTTTTGGTATTTTCATGATCCCAGTACCAAAGTGTTTAGTTTATACAGTTACTCATTCTTTATTTTAGTATTTTTCTACACAGTACCGATCTCATCCGTACCGTGCATGAACTTTTTCATATTCAGAACAAGAATTTGGACTATCAATGGATATCTAGAAATGTCAATTGTTTAGATCCTCTGTTTTAACATGTGACCTTAAAACAAGAACATTTGCTTAGGCCTTAGGCCCCAAGATTCTTCTTCTGTACCATACATGGTCAGTAGCAAGCACATATATTCTGTTCCATGTGTAGTAAAATGTTACAGTTTTCATAGACAGAACACAACCTTACTTAATTAACTATGTCTGCATCGAACATAATTCTGTATTTCTTGTAGAAAGTGAAGGACAAGGTGCGGGAAAGGAAAATGCAGTGTGACGAACATGATGACAGATCAAGGTTTACAAAGCCGAGCGGCCATGAACAGTTTCTCGAGTCACTCAGTGCTGCTAAACTAGTAACAACACGAACGGTTTCTCCTAATGTAGGAGATCAAGTTCTTGATCCTAACCCGGGGTGTACGAGTCAGCAGAGGTTGTTTCTTAAAAATAGTGTGTACGAAGAACCGGTTAAATCGATTGATGCTAACCCTTGACCCTATAACCCCCTTTGGTTGTCTGTTTGTCATCTAAATATATATTGAATAAGGCAGCATTGAGCTCCCATTTCTGCAACCAAATCAAGAAAAAAAAATACATATCACAAACAAAAGAATTCAGATTATAAATCACATGATATTTCATTTTCTCTCATCCGTTAATAGATATTGTAACACTCTTTTTAATACTTTTTATAAGATGATTAGCAAGAGAAATCATTCTAATAAAGAATGTTAGCTATTATACCTTTGGTTGTTTAATTTGCAACACTTACAACTTTAGATGTTCCCTTCTAGGAGTTACGAATAGCATAAACATATATCTTCATTTATACAAAATTGAATCTACAAATAAAAGATTTTATTTTATAATCAAAAACAGCTTCAGACAAATCTCTAGAAAGGTTCCATCTTTATAAGAACAAATGTCAATTTTTTTTAACATAAATAAGCATTTAGAAACTAATGGTGTTTTAGTGGACCACATTTTAAGAAAAGAATGCATGTTAAAGTTAGTTGAAGCTCCAAGATGGAGCTTTTAGTGTAAAGAAGAGAAGTATTATCAAGTATGATCAACTAGTTGAAGCTCCAAGATGGAGCTTTTCGTGTAAAAATTAAAAAAGAGAAGTAATACCAAGTATGATAAACGCTATGTTTCGCCAATGTGTTTGTTTATACTTGTCCTGAAAAGCAGAAGAAACCACTGTTCAAGATCCAACTTTCTGCTAGTGTAATAGACATGATATAAAAGGGAAGGCGTATTAGGCACGGTGACCATCACTGAAAATATAATAAAACCCAATAAGCAAAGACACAAACCTGCATCAGTCAAAGAAGAAGAGAAGAAATTCATATATGCTTGGAATAATGACCAAAAGATTGTTTCAAATGAAATTAAACATTTTTGCATGGTGGTTACAAATGTTACCGCATTATGGAGAAAACAGTGGGTTTGATATACTTTAAAATCTTATCAAATTGTTCAGAGTCACCCTGTAGCATGAAAAGTAATCACAAAAGAGTTTTAAATTTCTAAAAATATATTGAGAAGGGAAGAGGCGTCAGATCATAACGCGGTTCATGAATTTTTCGCCCATCGCGCCCCTGGGGGGCGCTATGCGGTGCCATTTTTGACACTTCACGCCCACTACAGACGGTCTTAGAAGTGTCATACATAAAACTATGCATAGTGAAGGATACAACATCACGAGATGACTCTTCCACGTCTCCACATAGCAAGGTGGTGATGTTTCACGTCCCGTTCCACATTCACACCATGTCTCCTTGAGGCACCTTTTCTTTCTGCTCACTTACCCATACCAACTTTCTCCACTTGCATAGAATCACCGCGCCAACTTTCTAATTCGTGAGCGCGAAGACGACCTCTATACCCGTTGTTTAAGAAATGTTGTTCAAAGCACCCTTGTTTGTATGTATATATAACAAAGGAAAAATAAATATGGGGTTGTCACGCACTTAAGTTAGGTATGAAACCAATTAAAATTATGTCGTCTTAATTAGAACACATCCAAGTTTGAAAATAAAATTAGTTACCAATGTTTTAAAAACCGGTTTTTTAGTTGAACCGGAAAACTTTCCGGGGCCGGTTCGACCGGTCGGACCGGTTAGACCGGCCGGTTGAACCGGTTAGGGGATTTATATATATATTTTTATAAAAATGTTAATAAATTTGTACACCACAACGAAAATAGTTAAAATACAATGATAATCCACTAAAAATAATACCAAATAGGTATTTCATAAGAATATATAAGTTTTAAACTTTAAAAAATAATAAAAAATAACAATAAATTTTTAAAAAAATATTTTTTTAAAAAAACTGTCAGAAAACCGGTTGAACCGGACCGGTTGAACCGGAAAAAACCGGAAAACCGCCCGGTTCAAAACGGTCCGGTTATGTCCAAAAAACTGGGGATTAAAAAACCGGTATGATGACCGATTGGCGGTTGAACCGGTTGAACGTTGAACCGGTTTTTAAAACATTGTTAGTTACACATCTAATTTTGAAAAACAACTGAGATTACATCATTTTGATCGGTTTCACACCTAACTTAAATAGGTTAAAACCCCATATTCAATTTTCTTGTATAAACTACTAGAACTTGTCCTAGTCGTATTGATGGTAGAGGTTAGGATGACCCCTTTAACGTCTTAAGTTCGAATCCGACTCAAGTGAATTTTACCACAATAAATAGATTTCCTCTATAATTGATCTTACATGTTAACATCCTTTTGAACTCACAAGTGGACTATATGATGTTCCAAAAAGACTTTCCTTGGATAATAATTGGATAATGATTATATATAATCGTTAATGATGTAACATGGGTAATTAATAATTAATAATTGAAAATGGAACTCCCCCATCCACCATGAAACCAATGGAGTATTTTAAGTTGTCGACATCAATGGCGTCCAATCGACCCCTTTTTTCCACCACAAACTTCCTTCAATCAAACCCCATTTTCTCCCCCTTACATTCAATCAAATCACCTTCTTCTCCAAATTAGGGTTTTCTGAGATCTGCACTCATCAATCCACCGCGATTTCATCCTCATAAAACCCTAATTTCGGACCAATTCCTGTATGCGATCTATCGCCTTTGGTCATGTTTATACGAACGTTTACATACTCCTATTATTAGCTGTATCTTTGTATTTGTATTTGAGATAGTTTTTTGAGGTATGAAGCATCCAAAGAAGAAGAAGAGACCTCGACCTCCAATTTCCAAAATTTCCAAATCGAAGCAACCGACAGAACCCCAAAACCCTAATTCTGGTCAGATTGACGATCCGTCTAGGGTTTTAAACGGTTTATCAGATCGAATTGCTTCAGTTTCGGTTTCTGTTTCCATAGATGAAGCAGAAACCATTGGAAATGCTACAGAAACCGCTTCGAGTTCTAGTGCCAATCGGGAAGACGATGCTGCAGAAATTTTTGGCAGTTTGACAGAAACGGGTTCAAGTTCAAGTGGGAGCTCGGGTTTATGGAACTGTGATGGTTTTAATCAAACGAGTGGTGGAAAGATTGGTAAAGGGGGTAGGGGGAATAAAGTGGTAGCTGCAACTGGAATGGTGTCTACTATTTTGGGGAAGGATTATGTGCCTACTTCCAGCAGGAAAAGAGGGGTTCATAAATTCAAGGGTTCTGGTGGTGATGGTGTGAGCCAAGAAGATGCTGAGCAGTTTTTGTGTTCGATGCTTGGTGATGATTGTGAACTCGGCATGGATTTGGTTAAAGATGTGCTTTGTGAGTTTTATGATTTACATATATCTTGTTTTAGAATAAAAAACATGATACACTTGTAGTATCACATCAAAAGCGATATATACAAATGCATTATGCGGTTTTCAACGTATTATTGGTTTTGAAATTTGAAATGAATCATGAATGTCCTTTGTAATATATTCATGTGGTGTGTTTTTTGTTTTAAAATATGGGTTTATTTCTTTACTAAAGTAGTTATGTGTTCTTTTGGTAGGTGAGTCTGCTTATGATGTTGAAAAGGTAAAGGGTTGTTTCATGCTTTAATTGTTATTTGATTGATCTTTTTGTTGTGTTTTGCTGTCATATTTTGGTACTTTGTCAAAGAATACAGGTTGAATTCATAGTTAACTATTGTGAAAATTCTTAGTTAGCATACATTTTTGTTGTTAGTTTTAGTTTTTTTATTCTTTTGAATTTGTCTTCAGGCGTTGGACATACTGCTTGAATTAACCGCTCCCTCATCAGAGCTCTCCAATGATGGTCGACATCAAAAGTTGAATGCAAAATGGGAAGATACTAGGTCTCCTCTAGCATCAAGTGATAGTGTAAGTAACTTGTTCTTGGTGTATTTTTGAAATGGATATTGAAATTAAATGACTTTGTATTATGAACTATTTTTTCATGTATAGGCTTATATGATGAATTGTCATTTTGTGCATTAATTTCTTAAATAGTTTCAATTTGTGAAATATACGAACAATGTATCATCCAATTATAATAACTATAACTAAGGCATATATGATGAATTGTCATTTTTTTGCTTAAATTTCTTAAATAGTTTAAATTTGTGAAATACACGAACAAATTATCATCTAACTATCATAACTTCAAACAACAAAGCACATTCAAGCACACACTCCTACAGGCTACAGTTTCATTGTAATACAACTATATCTAATTGTGGTTATTCTAGTTGCATTATCGCTTACAAAGCCCCATCCCTTAAGTTCTTTTTCATTTGCTGTATTCTTTTGATATGATACCTTTGTGACAGTTGACTGATAAATCATCTGATTTGGCTTCCTCATCTGAGACTGATATCAATACGGGCTTTTACCGCAGGTAAAAAGGTTCTAAATTTTATTTTACTTCTTTTGTATCAACTTCAGATTACTTTCTCCTAAACATCATTGTCTTTGGTTCTGTTCTTTAACGAGTGGATTTTCATTTTTTAAAACCATATAAAACGAAACCACTGTTGTTTATATTCGCAGGAATTATTTTGATGTTCTTGCTGGTTGCGAACCTGATCCTTCATCTGTAACCAAAAATACATATGAACTTACTCACGAAGTGTTGGAATCTCTTTTCAACGCACCCAAAAGTTCAAAACATGACCCGCAAAGCATGAACTGGAGGAATGTAGTAAAAAAGATGGAATCACTTGGCCAAAGCCTTGACTATCCTTCTGAAGATACGGTAAAAAAGCAGCATATTCATGGTAAAATAATAACAACATAGTTTTCACCTTTTCTTTATAAGCAACATTTTGGCTTTTTTATCAGCTTCATTTTTTAGTTTTAACCAATCCAAATTTCCATGTAGCTAAAGGAGATGACTATCAGGACTACAGAAATACCGCAAGTCAGCATTGGGGTTCAATGAAGTCATACTATCAAAAGGCAATTTTTTTAGTCTAATAAAGCCGTATATTATATATCGTTGCAACATTTACAATGATTTTGTTTTGCCTTCTTATTGTGCAGGCTGCAACTGCGTATGCAAACGGAAAACGTGAGCATGCTGCATATCTCTCTGAACAGGTTCGTGTTAAAAAGATTAAAAGAATTTCATGTAATTACGTTCAAGTGTTTTATAGATTGTCAAGAATAGTTGAAGTTATATATCTTGATGCAGGGAAGGGTTTGTAATGAAAAGGCTCGTCAAGCAGATGAAAGGGCGAGCCAAGATATATTCAATTCAAGGTTCGATACTGTGCTATTTTGCAATCTCATTATGTGGATTGACTAATTGTATGACATGCAGGAACAAAAACATTGAAAATGTGATAACGATTGATCTACATGGACAACACGTGAAACAAGGAATGAAGCTTTTAAAACTCCACCTCTTATTTGGTGCATATGTTCGTTGTAAGCATCTTGTTTATCTTCCGGTCCCCCATAAATCGCAGATGCCTAACATTATTAGTTTGATTCTGTTTAACGTGTATGATATATAGCTGTGCGGCTCTTCAGAGTTATCACAGGATGTGGGAGTCACGGTCTTGGAAAATCAAAACTTAAACAGTCGGTATGTATGACCTCCCTCTCGCTCCTTATCTTTTATTGTTTTTATGATCATGATCATGATCATAGATAAGACGAGGTGGGAATTTCAACCCATGTATTTATAAATGGGCTGATCCAGGTGGAGGTTTTCGCTAACGGGTCATATAAGTAAAATAATAATCGAAGCTGAAACATGGGAAATGGATCAAATGGGTCAAAATCTATTATAATGCATAAAACTGAACTACCAGGTTATATTTTTTGCAAATTTCATCAACATATGTTTATAAAAGATTAACAAAAAGTGTTTCTGATCAGAACCTCCTGACCTCTTTCAACCCGTACAAAAAGTACACGTGTTTACTAGCTTCGGATCTTGTTTTATGTGTAGCTTAAGAGGTTAGGATGTTGGTTGTAGGTTGTTAATCTGTTAGAGTCGGAAAACATAGAATGGAAAGAAGAAAATAGAGGAACTTTACTAATCAAACTGAATGGGCAGAGAGAGTTCAGCTTCTTGGACTCTGGTAGTGACAGCGAATGACTCTTTTTCTCATTTTCTCTTTTTCTCTTTTCTTGATCTAAATGTTGTATTCTGAAAGAGAAAGAGATACGACATAACGAGATTATGTTGTTATCTGTGAAGATTGTAGCAAACGGTTAGTTGCATAGAGTCGGGATTAGTTGTAAAGTAAGCTTTTGTACCTTCTAGTTTAAAGAACCGAACATTTTGTGTCTTTATGTATCACTTGAGCGCGAAAGATTCGTTGTATCTAGACAGATACATCTTCATTTTGTATCACTGGGTTTGTTATCTATGTACTTTACTTTTGGTTTTTGATTATTGAAGTTATTGTGGCTTAACATATGTCCAATGAAGGATGTTAAACGGTTCATGTTCGTGAGTTGATGGATCTAATCTGAATGCGGCACGAACTTGAAAACCCCGACAGAAATGGATCTAAACACGGCACAATACGAACATGACCGTTTGAGTCATTTTCTTATATATCTTTGCTTGATTTCTTAGCCTGCAACATATTTCAAATCCAAAACAATGTGTGTTTTGTTTGGAGGAGGAGATATACAATGACCTGAGCAAAAGGATTGCATAAACATATTTGGGTTTTCAATCTACAATTTACATTTAGTTAGCAGGAAACTGCACTATAAAAATTATAAAAACATAACCTATTATCAGCAGATGATTCAGATGTTACCTCGGTGAGAGCTAGGTTTCCGATGAGAAGTAGAGAGCAGAAAAGTGCCGCCGATAGCAATTTCATATTAGTTGTCACTCAATGGCAATGGACAGAGAGAGTTGCATCTTTCTTGATGTTTATAACTATAATAATAACAATATTGATGTCACCTAAGCAAATGAGGTGATGACACGTGGCCACTTGAAGCATACTAATAAGTAACAAACATTCAAATCTTCCTATCGTTTCTTTCCGTTAAATATCACTATAAAAATCATTGTGAAAATAGAAAGATGATGTATTATCAATTAATGTATACAAAATGTAAATGTAGTAGATCTGAGCCGTAGACTGGTCGTCAACTGTTTACTTCACCTGTTTTTTTAATTTGCTGTTTGGGTGATGATTGAAGCTTATTGGATGCTTTGTAGGTGGTTTTGGCATTTAGCGCGTGTTTTCCACTGTTATACGAGTATTTTTTATGAATTCCTATATGAATCTCTGATATAGACACCGCTCTCACGAGTTGCATACTAATGGACCCTTATTTACGGGTCCAATGATCTTCCTCTAGTTGGATGCCAAGTCCCAAGTCCCTAAAGAAGTATGGAGATGCATTGATCTATGGTGGAAGCTTGCTCTCCAATACATTACAACAATCTTGTTTGTTTCCGTGTGATGTATTTGGTAACTACAAAATCTTTAATGTCAAACTTGTTTGCCCCACTATGAGCATTCATAATAGAATTTCCATCTCTATTTCTATTTTTTTTAACCAAATATCATATTTTTTTTAAAAATTTTGTTAAATCTTATTTAACCTATCACATCCCGTTTTTTCATCTTCATTTCTATCTCACTCATAAACAATTATTTTATTATATTTCTATTTCTTAAACACTCATAAAAAAGTTAGAGTTTGCAAATATGTTTCTCCATGTTTAGAGAATCTCCATGTTTAGAGAATCTCCATTTATCGAACTCTATATTATAGAGATAGAGATGAAGATAGATTCAATGGAGATGAAAATAAAAAGAAAACTCAAAGTATTAGAGAGGAGTTAAACATAAAATCTATTATGAATGCTCTAAGATGCTACATATTAATAAAAAAATATGATTAGACCCATATAGTTTGACTGGGCTAAATGATTTAAATTTTTCGCTTTGAACTCCTTATAATCCAATTAACTATATATACAATTTCCATTTGGTGAATAGTGCTTTAGTATTATTGGGCCATGTGTCTTCACATGGTTCCATTGGTTGGACGTCACATGACACTTAAAGTTTTTTTAAGTGTTGCTGTGTTGATTTGGTAAATTAACGATAAGTGTTTTTTTTTATGAATGTTTTGTGTATTCTTGATTTCTCTGCCGCAACACACGTTTACATAATGCTTTAGTAATACAACCGTTTTATATACCTGCATTAGCTATGTGGCAACGCTTAGATAGTAATAGCCAGTATTTATACGATTATTTTTAATGAGATTCAAACCCTTAACCGATAAACGGAAAAAACAACTTTATACATCACTTTCAATAGTTTGGTTGTTGAATGGGTTGATTGTGACAATTGAGCAAACTGCAGGGACCAAACAGGACATAAAACTCAATACCTCCGAGAAGCAGGAGGCGGGGAATAGCAATTCGTGGCGTTCACAAACTCACTGCGAGAGGAGAGAGAAAGACAACGGTTTAGAGAGAGAAAGTGCGACGTAACCGTCGAGTTTTCCATCCATCCGCAATGTTGACGAACCTCAAATCATGGGCTTGTTCGAACGGAAACCGAATCGAAACCCTAACTCCGTCCCTCTTTTCGGTGTTCTTCTCGTCGTTCTTCTTCTCACTGCCATCTTCCTCCTCGAGGTATCTTCAATTCCTTTGCAAAAATCACATCACCATGCTGCAATTCAACTTCCCCCCTTTCAAATTCACGTTTTTTAAACTTTTTCTCATTGGGGCATTTCGTCGAACAGGTGGACAACTTGGCAACACAGACCAAAACCATCATTGGTTACAATTTAAAACCGACTCCTTGGCATGAATTCCCCGCGAAAAACTTTAATAACGAAACAAAGATCGCCCGAGCTTCCAAGATCATACAATGCTCTTATTTTTCTTGTGGAATTAGGTCTAGCAATGTGAAATATCCATATCCGTTCACTGGTGAATCAAATAAATCAAATAGGTGCCCGGGTTTTTTTAGATGGATACATCATGACCTCAAGCCGTGGTCCGAAACCCGTATTTCGTATGAGCATTTGATGGAAGTCAAGAAGTTTGCTTCTTTTCGGGTTGTGATTATTGGTGGGAAACTGTATGTAGATTACTATTATGATTGTGTGCAGAATCGAGCTATGTTTACTATATGGGGGTTTTTGCAGCTGCTTAAGAGGTATCCTGGTAGAATCCCAGATGTTGATATGATGTTTGATTGCATGGACAAGCCTGTAGTCGAAAGGAATGAATCGGTTAAACCTGTGCCTATTTTTCGCTATTGCACCACGCCTAATCACTATGATATTCCGTTTCCTGACTGGTCTTTTTGGGGCTGGTAAGAATCTTGAATCCCTTTTACCAGTTATCATATGTTTAGTCCTTACATGTTTCTTCGGAAGAATCTTGAATCTTTTTGATGAGTGGTCATAAGTTAAATCGTTACAAGTAATTATGAGTTTAAACATTAATGTATATCTAGCATCTAGGCCAAACAATTCAGACTCTTCATAATAGATGATTCATGATTGATAGTAAAAGTTGACATTTTTTTTGTCATGTTTACAAGAATGAAAACTTATGTATCGTAGAGATAGTCCTTACATGTTTCTTGTGAAGAATCTTGAATCTTTTTGATGAGTGGTCATAAGTTAAACTGTTACATGTTTCTTGATCTTTTTCGGACTTGTAAGAATCTTAAATCCTTTTTACAAGTAATTATGAGTTTAAAGTTTAAACATTACATATTTCTTGGTAACTTGAATGTATTTCTAGCATCTGGGCCAAACAATTTAGACTCTTCATAAGAGATGATTCATGATTGTAGTAAAAGTTCACATTTTTTTTATCATGTTTACTAAAATTTGAACTTATGTGTAGTAGAGAACTAGAGATAGTACTTGTACTTCCCTGTCATTCTTTGGTGAAAACTGATCATATGATTTTTAAGGTCAAAATAACCATATCTAAGAAACAGATTCCAAATTGATATAAGAAAACTGGTCATCATGCTCATTTTGATTATGAGTATTCGATATACTAATCTATAATATTTGGGGTTGGTTTTTGCCGCTTACAATTACTACATTGAGTCACTGAACATATTTAACCAGGCCAGAAACTAATATTGGACCATGGGAAGAAGAGTTTCAAAGTATTAAAGAAGGTTCACAAAGGCAGAGTTGGAGGAAAAAGTATCCTTATGCATATTGGAAAGGGAACCCAGATGTAGTTTCTCCAATTAGAGAAGCATTGCTCCAGTGTAATGACACGGTGCAATGGGGTGCGTTAATCATGCGTCAGGTATGGTTTTTTTAGACACTTAACACGGTTTTAATTATTATTATTTTTATTTACATCTGCCTTAAGCTTTATTTTTCCATTTGAAATTGTGTTGCAGAATTGGACACAGGAAGCATTGGACGGGTTTAAACAGTCAAAGCTATCAACCCAATGCAACCATCGGTACGCTAAAATAAACAAAACCATCTTATGAGATAATCAGATTCATATGAGTAACTAACGATTAAAGAAAATTATGTGTTTACCTTTTCTATTAACCTTAATTAAAAACCCCTACTTTTATTTTGAGTTTTTCTTTTCCACAAATGGGTTATTTTCAAAAGTTTTGATGACATATGGGTACTTTTTTTTGTTTTTAAGTTATGGGTTAGTCGCTAGCAAAGAGACTTCCTTGTCTTGGAGTTGGCAATACTGAAGATATACAAGTCATTATCTTAGATAGCAACCAACCCATAATTAAGAAGCAAATCCAACCGTATTATGTAAAAACCCGTTTTATTTTGGTTGGTTATCTAATTCTGATTATTCAATTGTAGATATAAAATATACGCGGAAGGGTATGCTTGGTCTGTAAGCTTAAAATATATCCTGTCATGTGGTTGTGTTCCTCTTATCATAAACCCAAAATATGATGATTTCTTCAGCCGGGGCCTTTTCCCAAAGAAAAATTACTTACCCATCTCTCCCGAAAACATATGTCCATCCATCAAGACCGCAGTCGAGTGGGGTAATGCACATCCAGCCCAAGTGAGTTTTCATATTTCTAGCTAATATGCTTATTATTCGCGAGTTTTGTAATTGATTTTGTGATATAGTTGACTTCAAGTCACAATAATCAGTTATTAATGTCTGGTTAACCAGATCTTACCAAACTGATTATACATGGGTTATAATTAAGTTATCTGCTTACCCAAATTTTTAATAGACCTTTTACTCACATTTCACAAAGTGCCTCATTTTCCACAAACTTTCTTATAGATACAGTTGATTTTTGATTTAAAAATGCATGAGGCGCTTTGATATAGGTCCCAAAAGCTGAGGCGCAAGGTATGCGGTGGCATTGCTCTATTTACAACCAAATAAGCTTTATTTACAACCAGAAACTATACATTAAACTTTTTATCAAGGAAACGTTTTTCATAATTTCTTTGATCCCTTTGGTCGTTTTTACATATTAGTCTCCTACAAACCTTGAAATTAGCCAATGTTGACTCAAAAGTACATTAGGACCTGAAGCGCTTTCCTGCTCATTTGTGCTTTTTTTTAGACAAAGAGTTCATTATCTAATTCTGATTATTCACTATCACATTACGAATTAATCACTGTGCTTTTTTAGACTAAGAGTTCATTATCTAATTCTGATTATTCACTATCACATTACGAATTAATCACTTACAAAATGAGATCAAAACGTTTCCTATATGGCGTTACCTTTGTTTTAGCATGGTCATTTTCATTTTCTACAGGCATAGGCTATAGAAAATTTTTCTACAAAAATGTTCATATGGGTCACTATAAAGCCTGTTTTATTACAACTGACTGGATATTCTGATTATTCAATATCACATAACCGATTAGAGCAAAATGAATACAATTTGGTGTTCTTACCGTTGTTTCATTTGATAATTTTCATTTTCCACAGGCGGAGGCAATAGGAAAATCAGTGCAGCGTTTCATGGAGAGTTTAAACATTGATAGGATATATGATTACATGTATCATTTGATAGTCGAATACGCAAAGCTGCTGGATTTCAAGCCCGTCCGACCCACATCTGCATTAGAAGAGTGTGTAGATTCTTTGTATTGCTTTGCAGATCAAAATCAAACACGTTTTCTAGCAAGATCAGCGACATTGCCTTCACAAACACCCCCTTGCAGACTCCCCGGTCAGGCTAACAGACAGATTGATAGAATGATAGAAGAGAAAAATAAGATAATAGATTCTCCCCAACTTTTGATGTAAGTTATAAGTTTGTAGGTTCTGTTTTGATTTTTGAGGTTATATACTTGTCATATGTATGTATACACATCGTGTATTTTCAAGATGATTATTGCGGTTTTGAGAATCAAAATCAGATGATCCTGTTTCATTAATCACATAAGACACTTTGTTTCTGATTTTAATCAAGCATGGTTGCTTGGAGGTTGATGGTGGAGGGATTCGCCATTGTTGAGAGCCGGATTGCTATCTCCTCCACATGAACCGTCAGTAAAGTTGCCATAGAAAAATGTCAGATTGAAGATCGGGATGGAACTTGGAAGGGTAATCGTAGACCAATCAGGCGAACGACATATGAAACAAAAAAGGAGAGATCGGGATGGGAACTCAGGCCCGGCTCAGTATCAGCAACCTTTCATATTGTTCAATAACCTAAACAGTTCGTAAAAACAAACTGGCTTATTTCTTAAAACTCAGTCTAAACAGTAAACAGCCTCTCACACAATGACAAAACAAAAAACCTCCAAGCTGTAGCCTAGTGGTAAATGTCTAAAATTCCTTTCTAGTAGAGATCTCGGGTTCAACTCTTGTTTTCATTGGATTCCACTCATAACCTCTTAAAAGCCCATAGATTCAGCAAAAAGAAGGTTAAAAGGTTAGGAGAAATTGCTCAGATTTACCCAACCCTGTAGGTTAGAGGGTACTGATGATGACCCGTAAATTTTCCGGTAACAGGTTCTTATGGTTAACAAAAAGAAGAAAAAACCAACAAGTTTGTGTTCATGTAGAACATAAAAACGACATCATGAATGGACAAAAAAAATTAATTCTAACTGAAAGATGGATTCATTGCCCGTGACAATGGCTACTTGAACACAAAAATCTTCAATGGTTCTTCAGGTTTATTTCATTTGGATCACAATAACTTACATGACTAAAAACCTCAAGCAGTGTCATCGACGAAGTTGTGATCATAAACTTCATACTCGTAATCTTTGTCAAGATCCTCCATTGTCCTGCCATAAGCAAAATGTTTGGTTCCCATCGTTGTGAACGGCATTAGTCCAAAGGCTCGGGCTGTCTTAATCTCTCTAGCAATCTTCCTTTGGGCTTTAGCACTGATTTTAGTCTACAAGAAATAGCATAAAAAAGTAGATGGCAAATTATAAAGATTTATTTAATCAATAAATGATATTATCTGTACCTTGTTCCTCTTGATAATTACTCCAGCCTCGGTTATAAAGTTAGCAAGAAACTTCACATTCTGCATGCATACACATATATATGTAAAACAAAGTAAAGTCCACATAACCTTGTTTAATGGGTGGGTTGGGTAATGGGTCAAAACAAGTTTAGGCTGAAAGGGTCTATTTTTAGTACAGCTGAAACGTGTTCACCCGCAAACACTTTTTGGTCCAATATTTATATTTTAATATAATAATAAACAAATTTTGCCCTTTAATAGTAGGTGATAAAGTTGCTCACCCTGAAATCAGCTTTTTGTAGAACTTCCTCTGTCGTTACTTCAAACTCTGATCTTTTAGATTGTTTACGAATACCTGGTTTTGTAAGATCAAGATCCTGCATAAACCCCCAATTGTGTACAAACGTTGAGGTAATATAACCGAAAATGATAGGAGAAAAACCATATTTAGCATGCAACCAAGTGACCAGCCATTATGGACAATTAAGGTGGAGTTTGGTTTGCAGTTACTAATAACCATAAAACGTATAGTGATCATTTCTCATTATAGTGATCATAAAACCATTATAGGTGTGGGTTTTCTTTTTAATAGAAGGTTGGAATGGGAATCATTTCTCATGCCATTTTCAGGTAAGAAGAATCCCCAAATTTGCAAATATGGTTTCTAATTGTAAAGCACATACCCTCAAACCATCACCTTATATCACTCCCATTCCCATACCCTCAATCCAAACATTCTCAAAGTGGACATTATAAAGGCTTTGATAAGGGAATAGTCATAGTTGTCAAAGGCACAAAGGGTGAGCCTTGGGCCTAGGCGCATATAATGAACATATCATTTTTAGTGGTTTTAGTGTTTAGGCTAGGCCGGTTTACGTTGGTTTCAAACCCTTTTTATGTTCTAGAATAGTTTGCTGTTTAAGCAGTTTAAGTTGGTTTTAGGGGTTTTAGTGTTTAAGCAGTTTAAATGAGACCATAACAACTGTGACCTACCATATGTATCTAAAAGGCACTTATCAAGTTACAACACAGGAAAGAGTGTCTCTTAACACATTTCAATATACTGACATTAACATTAAGCATTAAGGAAACAATGTGTGCAAAAAAGCCAAAAACAGTTAAAAGATACTTACGGTTTGTAGCTCATACCTTAACATCATAAGTATTACCGGGCCAAAATGTTACATCTGGTCTAAACTTGTAATCATCTTTCTCAACTTCATTCACATCATACTGAAAATAAGTAGCAGCTTCCTTTAACTTCCCATCTATACCATCAGTCAAAGATGTGAAACCATCTGTGAAACCATCTTTCAAACCATCATTTAGCCTGTCCGTATACCCTGATCTTCTAGAATCATTCAACCAAGAATTCATTGCATATTTTCCAAAAACCCTATTTGGCTGATCCAACTTTTGAAGAAAAGAAGTAGCACTCGTGCCATTGCTTGTGGGATCACCAAAAACACTTCTTTCCACGTCCTCCATGGTCTCCGTTGAGTTTGTGTTCACATAGGCGTCGCTCTCTATAAAATTTAAAAACAAAAAAGAAGCATGGATCAAAATTTAAACTTATGAGATACAATATAAAGCAGTAACTTTGAAGGAAATATAATAAAACAAATGAAGACTTCAAGTCCACCTGCCAGCACAACTTGTGTTTATCTGATAAACCCCACAGCAATTGCCCATATAGGTTACGCAAAGAAAATCCAGATAAAAGATTAAAACAAAACCACCCAAATACCTGAAGCAGAACTTGTAGCCAAAGTCCTGGAAACCGAAAACCCATGGTAGCTAGGTGAAGTGCCAGCCGAAAGAGACCGTAGAACACCGCGAACAAGTTTCATTTTCCTATGAATAACAACCATCACCTCAGTTATCAAGACGCACACCAACTGTTTGATAAAATGCCAATGACAAATTTGCACGGTAGTTTGACTCAAACCCCTCCCAAGTACAGTATAAGTGCACATAGAACATGAACAAGTTTCATTTTCCTATGAATAACAACTATCACCTCAGTTATCAAGACGCACACCAACTGTTTGTTAAAATGCCAATGACAAATTTGCACGGTAGTTTGACTTAAACCCCTCCCAAGTACAGTATAAGTGCACATAGAACATGAACAAGTTTCATTTTCCTATGAATAACAACTATCACCTCAGTTATCAAGACGCACACCAACTGTTTGTTAAAATGCCAATGAAAAATTTGCACGGTAGTTTGCCTTAAACCCCTCCCAAGTACAGTATAAGTGTACATAAACCAAATTCACCATCTTTCTGAAGCTAATTAACAAAATCTGAGATACTAATGTCATGGAAAGTGCAAGAGCCTTACAGAGAAGAATGGGAATGGTAATTCCGCCCTGTAACGTAATCTTACACCGTAAATATAACAAGAAGTTGATGATTAGTTGAATTTAAAGGTGTTTGATGAATTAATCCGCAACGAAATGCAATAGGTATTGATTTGTGGTTTTTAGTGTAGAAATGAATCAAATAGTGTGACTAGGTTACCGATTACGGAGATGGAGGTGACTTCTATCGAGGAGAGAAATCCGATGGAGTCGAGAGGTCAGGCGCCGGGAGAAAGTGTGCCGTCCGGTGGAGATCCGGCGAAGAGAAGAATGGCAGCGGTTATTTGAGAACTGACGGAAAATGTATAAAAGAGCGTATCAATTTCCCCTTTTCAGTTAGGTTTTGAATTCAATTTAATGATAAAAATTACATAAAGCAATATATTTAAATTTACACATTTGATATACACACTTAATACGATCATTTTAAAGTAAAATGATTTAATATGGTTGTTTTGAGCAAAATGATATGACGTGGATCGACGATATCTGTATAAAATTTTGGGGTTATATATATATAACAAAATAAGTTTCTTTTTTTAACCCAAAAGACCTTTTGACCAAATGATATCTCCATATAACTATTTTATTCAAAACGATCGTATAAAATGTGTGGATAACAAATGTATGTCTTTAAATAGCCGGACCCAAATCATAAAAAGTTTAAGAAAAAAAAACAATATTTTTTATTTGTTTTTGAAAAATGGATAACCCAAACGCTCTATAATTTTTTGTTACTAAATCTATACATTTGTTGATACGACTATAAGAGTGGTTCAATAAGTTGTTTTATTGTCTTTCGTTGTCCTGTTAGGTTTGAAAAGAGGGGGTGTGTTCACCATCGGTTTCTCTCTTTCCTCGACTACTCTCTTGGTTTCTCTTCCCCGTCCTAAGTTGACACTCAACACTTAAATGAAGTAATAAGACTTAGGGGCATTTACATATCTATTCTTATTAAACTCTTTAATTACATATTTTTCCAAGTTAAAAAGTCAACTGTATTGTTTTCCATTTTTGTATCCAAGAATGCTAGCCATAACCTCCAATTGGTTATCGTTAACCCCAACAACATGCAAACTACTCTTCCTGAATTTAACTTTAAGACCCAATGCAAGATGAAAGCATCACATGATACGATCATACGATAATAAGTTAATATAACTCAATTTTATACATGTTTGCGTCGTTGGGTTCAACAACAATACTCATATAATAAATCATTGCCGTTAAAAAAATATCCTTGTAACAAGTTATGTGCACCTATTATTACATCAAAAGAAATAGATTTAATTATAAGGACATTAGGTTGGCGTTCTTAAGGAGACATTCTGATGGTTAAGTGGTGTGTCTTACAATAAAATGTTGAGGTTCAGATCCTGTAAAATGCAAATTATGATGAATTTATTCTAGAAAATCTAGGAATTGTCATTCAAACAAAGGACATTAGGTTGTGGTTTTAGAAAAACTTAATAAAATACTTTATATATATATAATTTATCTATTTGCAAATAATATGAAGATTAAAGCGGCTTTTATGAATTTGGTGCTTTTTTTTATATATAATTTATCTTTTTGCAAATAAGATGAAGATAAAAGCAGCTTTTATGAATTTGGTACCAGAAATTATAGTTCTTGACTTTTGGATAATTGGATCTGTCGTGCTTTGATTTTCAACGTTGTTTTATTGCCAATTGCCGATGGCTTTTGTAATCCAATAACTAACTAAAAGCCTAAAACAATAGGACTGTTAAACTTACAAAATTAAAATACAACCAGATCAAAACCCACACACCCACAAGTTGTATTTTGACCCTTTGTAACTCAACGCAAGTCACAGGCAACTACGGTAAAAAAGGTTAAATCGTGTTGTTATTTTATTATAGTTCGGTTGATTTTGATCAAGATGAATTATAATTTACATCAACCGAGTCCAGAGGTGTGGGGTGCACGCTTGTATTCATGATATCGTAATTCTGAGAACCTCGTTGGGGGTTCTAAGGGGGCAATGCCCTGTAGGCGTCTTGGAGGGGCCGAGAGGGGTTGGGGTAGCATCCCGGCAGTGGGGTCCAAGGGGCTTTGCCCCTGGCTGGATCGAGCTATATTTATTTGGGCGAAAAATTGACTTAATATTTTCGGAAGGACTAAATGTGTAAATATGATAATTTTATTCAAAATTCAATTAAATTTTTGTCGTTCGTAAAACATTCACAGACTTCATACTTTGGTTCTTTGATTAATATATGGGTTGTATCCAGTTGATATTCAAGTGAACCAATCAAAATATTCAATCGATAAGTGTTATCACGTTTCTCTAGATAATCCAAGCTATTAACAAAATTCTAACAAATTGCAATTGAATATGGTTAATTACTATCAAGTAAGTTTTCCATATTTTAATTGATGTCCGATACACACTTACGTCCGATTTCGAGTTCACTAAAGGAGAAAAAAAAACAAAAAGAAAGAAAGTAAAGAAAAAAAAAGAAAATAATTATTTTCCTTCGATTTCCTTTCAAATCGGAAATAAAAGAAAACACAATAAAATGACTTAGTTTTGCTTTCATTTCCCATTCGTCCCTTCCTTAAGCTTTTTACTAAAAAATAATCTTACGTTATCTTTTTTAAAATGACGTTTAAAATACCCTTAAATCTTTCATATCTGCCTGAGTTTAAAGTGAGGTTTCGAACTTGAGATCATGAGAAATTCGAAGAACATGGTATTAACTTATTTTAATGCAAATCAAACCAATAAAAGCGACCGAGAATATTATCCGGCCGGTACGAGATATTATCGATGTCGGGTTCGACACGTGTCACGACAAGATATTGGCCGGTTAACGAATTGACAGATTCTAGAATTTTCCAACTCCCAAACACCAACTTTCAAATCCCCATTTCATTTGCATTTGCATTTCAGTCGCATTTGGGAGGGAAAAATTAAGACAAAGGCAAATTCGTAACGAATTCACATTTGAGTTCGTCTTTTTTGACTCCACATCCACAAATTCTTCTGCACAACTACCCTTCCCGCAAATTCATCTCCATTTTCAACCTCTCACTCCACAAATCAAGGTATGTGATTCGTTAATTCGTCGTAAACACGTAAACTGTTCGTTAATTTGATTAATTTGATTCGAGTTCAGTAATTCAGTTTACATACATAATCTCTCGAATTCGCCCTGAAAATCGACTCAATTTGTTCATTTTGTAACCGAAATAGGTTAAGTTCTCAGATTCAGTTAGCTTAGGGTTCTGATGTTTGTAACTGTTCGTTAATTTGATTCGAGTTCAGTTCACATACATAATCTCTCAAATTCGCCCTGAAAATTGATCAATTTGTTCGTTTTGTAACCGGAATAGGTTAAATTCTCAGATTCAGTTAGCTTAGGGTTCTGATGTTTGTAACTGTTCGTTAATTCTGATTCGAGTTCAGTTCACATACATAATCTCTCAAATTCGCCGCTGAAAATTGACTCAATTTGTTCGTTTTGTAACCGAAATAGGTTAAATTCTCGGATTCAGTTAGCTTCGGGTTCTGATGCTTGTCAATATGAGTAGTGATAACACTTCAATTTTGCTTGAACGATCTGCCGCTGATGATTTGGAAGGATTTAGGTTTCTGATCGAAAACGAGGGTTTTGATGTTGATGATTCTGGTTTGTGGTACGGTAGATCGATCGGCTCGAAGAAGATGAAGCTCGAGGAGCGAACGCCTCTTATGATCGCCTCCTTATTCGGCAGCAAGCAGGTTTTGAAGTTTATTCTTGGATTAAAAACTGTTGATGTTAACAAACCTTGTGGTTCCGATAGGGCAACCGCTTTGCACATGGCGGTTGCTGGTGGTTGTAGTTCATCGGTTGAAGTAATCGAGCTGTTACTCGATGCTTCTGCTGATCCGAATTGTTTAGATGTTCACGGTAACCGCCCTGCAGATCTTGTTCGGTTTGTTTTATGTTCATCTTTCAGTAATTCAGTTAGGAATTCAGTTAGGAATTCAGTTAGGAAACGGTTGGAGATCATGTTAAATGGTGGTTTGTTAAATGGTGGTTTGTTAAATGGTGGTTTCTCTGATGATAACAATATAAGTTATATAACCGATAGCGAAATTAGAGAACATAAGATGAAGAAAGAGTATCCTGTTGATCTGTCTCTACCGGACATGAAGAACGCGATTTACAACACGGATGAGTTCCGGATGTACGCGTTCAAGATCAAACCGTGCTCGAGAGCCTACTCTCACGATTGGACCGAATGCCCTTTTGTTCACCCCGGTGAGAACGCTAGAAGACGTGATCCACGAAAGTATCATTACACCTGTGTGCCGTGCCCCGAGTTTAGAAAAGGATCTTGCAGGCAAGGGGATAGTTGTGAGTATGCTCATGGGATTTTCGAATGTTGGCTTCATCCTGCACAGTATCGAACCCGTTTATGCAAGGATGAAATCGGTTGTAATCGGAAAGTATGTTTCTTTGCTCATAAACCGGAAGAGCTTCGGCCTTTACACCCGTCGACAGGCTCTGCAGTTCTGTCGCCTCGGTCTTTATCTGATGTTTCATCGATTAGTCCAGTTTTCGGTTGGTCCCCTGTCGGTTTTGATCCCTCAGAGTTCCACACCACCAGTTACACACGGAGGTTCATGTTCGTCTCCTCGAGGCGGGCTTCTTTGGTCAAACCAGTCAACCCCAAGCCAGAAAGTGTTTAGTAGCAGGTTTAGGACTGCACCGAGTAATCAAGATTTGGATCTCGAGGCTGAGTTGATGTTGGTGGATCGTTATCGCCAGCAACGGTTAATGGATGAATTTGAATTTGAATTTGCACGCGATAAATCAGGTTTTGCTGGTGATTATTTTGAAGAAAATGACATCTCAAACATGAACTATTCATTCTGGGCTTCCATCTTCACCATTGAGGAGATCATCATCACAATTTGGACCCAATCCAATCATGAACTCGAGATCAGCTGCGTTTGCAAAGCGGAGTCAAAGTTTCGTTGACCGTCCGACTGCCAACCGTCAATCTGTTTCGTCTTCAATGAATTCTCCCAAGCTTGCAGATTGGGGCTCTCCTGATGGGAGGTTGAATTGGGGTTTTCAGAAAGATGAGCTTCAATAAGTTTCAAAAGTCTGCTTCTTTTGGGGTTCAGAGGTCGCCGGATCCATTGTTGATCGCGAATAACCAGAAACATGATGTTACATTTGATGAAGAACAACATTTTTCACCATGGTTGGATCAGGATCAGCTTGTTGCCTGATTTTGAAGAATTATGAAGAAATCGGTAACCCTTTTAACACGATTCTTATTTTGTGAATGCTTCGAAACTTGGTCGATTTCGTATCAAGATTCAAGAGAAACATCTATCTGATAATATCATCATATTCTTTAAGTTTAGTTTAATTACAGATTGAAGTATTCCATTGTTATTGGTTTCATTTTCAATAAGTTACACTGGTTCTTGTTGAAGCTTTATCTTTCATGTTGTTAATCATTTATTTGATCAAGTTTATTTTTAGAGTGGCAACTAGGGTGTAACACCTTTGATCTAAAAATCCAAACTGAAAATCAAACTGGTTGTAACATGTAAATTTAACTGAAAATACAAAGGGGATTTAGAAGACATATACTAATTCAAGAACCAGTTGATCTAAAAATCCCAACTCAAAATCAACATTTTCAGTCTCTTTTAAAGATGAATTTGCTTTTGATGTCTCTGTTACTTGTTTCTTCTTCTTTGATTCATCATCATCTTCTGCTAATTTCCTCTTTGAATCTGATCTCAACTTCCCTTTACCTGCAAGTGTTCATACTTCATATCAAATCATCAAACATTCAAACATCTCATCTACTCGAATAATTTAAACTTTAATTCATTACCTTTACTTCCCGACTCGTAACCAAGAACGAAGAATTTCCCTCTTTTGATCTCTAGAACCATTTGAGTTGGACTGCTCGGTTGACTTTTGGTGTTCAAACGGCCGTGATGATCTTGATGATGAACCAAAGGAATCCTTTGCGGGATTGAATCCAATCCCATTAGCTTTGCCACAATCCCGGGGTCGGTTTTAGCAAGGAAAGGCTCGGTTGAGCCGTTGGTGTGGTGGTGTGCGGCGTGGCCATGGAAGCAGGGCAGGCGGCATAGAGCTCCGGGAAGGCAGTTTCCGGTGTGTTTGAGTTTGGATAACTGGGTTTCAGAGGAGGAGGAGTGAAAGAATTTCATTGTGGTTTTGATAATGTTTGAAGATGGAAAATTGTGAGAAGTAAGTTGTTACTAATGGTTTTTCAAATTGAAGATAAATGAAAGATCTAAAAGGAACAATTGAACAAAAGTAAAGGGAAGGTGGAAAAGGGGGCTTGGCGGGATACACATTTGAATGCTTGAGGGTATATCATTAGGTGTATACAAATAATAAATATGTACAATATAAATTTATAAATAATAATGTAATGAGAGACGTTCAATTTAAAAGAAAAGCAATAATATGTTGAAAAGAAAACATAAACTGTAAATCTTCCCTTGTTTTTTTTAATATAAAAATGAATAAAATCTATTGGATTTTAATACTGTAAGAAATTTAGTAAAATATGATATTTATATTTATAGTTTTTGTTTAAAGGCACAATCCACATGTATGTATATATTTTTATAGTTTTTTTACTTCCTAACTTAAAATTTAAAGAAAAAAATATTAAAAAACACTATATTTCATTCAGCATCTATTTAATATGCACTACTAATCATGTATCTATTAGTTTACATTATTTGTAAGTGAATGTGAATAATAAATTATAATAAGTAATAGAAAAAGAAATAAACAAGTATTATTTAATTAAATAGGAATAGATATAGAAAATAAGATGTGGGGGATTTTAAAAAATGATATATGAGGAATAAAATCCAAGAAATAGTTAATACTATTTTTTCAAGCTTACTCTTTTAGATTAAAGTGATGAATTCTATAAGAGCAACTTCTTTATCCTTAGGGACGAATGTAAAATATGCTCATATTTCACTCTCCCCGGTCGTTACTCATTCGAGTGAGATTTTACTGGATTGTGTCATCATTTACTCCTAAATGAGTAACAAACTAAAAGAAACATGGTTTCAATAGTAACAATCGACTAGGGTTCAAGCATTGTTTTCATACAAAGTTCTAACAACCAAAAGTTTCAATTCTGCTTGTTAAGCTCTACAACCACATGGTTAATTTTACAAACAAGCATCATAAATCATAAAACAAGTAAAAACTACCGTTTCTTAAACCCGTATTTTTTCTTCTCGTAAAACAAATCCGTCTTCGCACTCCCCAAATTCACAATCTTCGGGCATCCATCTCGATCCTTCTCCTGTTGCGTGCACTCTTTGCAATAATACGCATCAGAAATGCCAACACCTCCACAAATAACACATCGGCCCTGAAACGATCCATAGTTACACTCATCACATACCCTTACAAGCGTACATGGGCGCACATAGGAGTCGCAAACCACACACTTTCCGTCACATTTCTCACAAAGCCTCCCAATCGCGATTCCGGGCTGCTTTCTGCACATTATAAGATCAGGGTGATGCTTTGCCATTTTCCCTTAACAAGCTTTTAACTGCCAAAAGTTAACAACCTGCATTGGACAACAAATGACCAAGAAAGTCAAGATTTCATTTGACTAAAACCCTTGTAGATAGAAGTATTTACCATTCCACCACCAAGGCAGACTAAAACCCTTAAGTTACAAGTAATGTTTTTTAAGTTTTAATTGCTCAAAGCACAAAAGCTACCAGTTTTTGAATAGATGATGGATGTTATTGTATCTTAAAACCACTCCTAATAATCTATATTAATAAATAAAATAAAAATAAAAATTCTAACATAACTCCTCACAAGCTACTATAATATCAGGCCCCTCATATCAATCAATATTGTCCTTTTTTACGTGCTAAGAGTTCATGGATTTGTTTCCCACTGAGCGAAGACTTCCCAGAAGGTCACCCATCCTTGAACTTTTCCAACTCATTCACGATTAACCGTGGAGTTCTCCTCACATCCACAACCAATTCGTCAAAACCGCATTGGTGGTACTTGAGGGCGGTCATTCCTTATGTCCCGACATTTTTCATCATATCAAGAACCACGAACTACACTTACAGACAACCTAAGAAGAAACGGAGTCTCACCCATCATAAGCATAAGAAGCAAAAACTAGAAGGATAAACAAGAGATAACGCGAATACAAAAAGTGACTCAAAAACCATTTGTAACATATGATTCCTCGTACCGACCAATATTGTCTGTTTTGCCAGCTAGGAACTCAAGATTAACACGGAAGGAAACTTCTAACTTCCTATCACCCATCATAGAGTTCATTTCTTTCAACTAATCATTCTCTTCTCGTTCACAACCAATACGCCCAAAAATACAAAAAACAAGAAGGTATTTGAGGACGGACATTTCTTATGTTTCGAAATCTCTTGTCGGATTTTCACTCAAGTCCTATGCTTTAACTCTCTTTCAATTGAAAAAATGAGCATCAATGACTAACATAACCCTAGATCCACATTTCATTCATCAACTATCACATTTACATATAGCTACAGTAATTGCAACACTAAATCACCTTCTCATCATATTATGTTCCTAACAAAACACAAATTCATATCACAACCCCTACATCTAGGTCTTTAATTTCCCAAATTTACATACAATTCATCAAGTTTCTAGCCTTAGATGCAGGAGAATCACAAAGGAGCCCTAGCAGAAAGATGATGAATTCAGAAACACATGAATCGAAACAATCAGCCATAAAAACACACATAGAAAAGAAAACTGACCTGGTGAAGAAGACTCGCTGAAATAGCCGCGAAGAAAACCTAATTCGGATTTGAAAGACGATGGATTCGTAGATCGAATTTTGGTCATCTGTCAAGAGACGAGAGAAGGGCAAAACCGACTTCAGGCCCATTTTCATGTTATTACAAGCCCAAAGCTAGATAGTAGCCTTTTAACTAGGTGTGTAAACGAGCCGAGTCGGGCCCGAGCTCGTCTAGGCTCGAGATCGGCTCGTTTAAACTTAACAGAACTCGAGCTCGGCTCGATTCGAGCAAAATTTCTGAAACTCGAGCTCGGCTCGTGAAGAATTATCTAAGCTCGAGTTTGGCTCGGGCTCGACTCGTTTATTATTAATGCTTATTTTTTATATATTTTTATTATTAAGTTTGTATATATTTAGATGTATACTTTTTTATATAGAAAATAATACATTTAAAAAACTGAACAAAATTTTTTATATAATAATATTTTTTTTAAATATATTTAAAAAACGGAACAAAAATTATATAAATAAAAGCTCGTTTAGGCTCGCGAGCCGGCTCGAGCTCGATATGTAAAGCTCGGGCTCGAGCTCGTTTATTAAACGAACCCTATTTCAAAGCTCGAGCTCGTTAAAGCTCGGCTCGTTTCGAGCTTTTTATCGAGTCGATATCGAGTAGCTTACGAGTGGCTCAGCTCATTTACACCCCTACTTTTAACCCTTTTTAAACTTTTTTTTTTTTTTTACAATTTCTAGTTATTTTTTATATATAAATGTATCACTTTCATAGCTTACCTGATTTCAATGGTAGAGCATATACACAATAGACTGGGCATCTCAAGATCTACGTATCAATGATAAAACGGAACACACACAATTTAAATAGAACTCACTTTTATTATACTAGAGAAATATAACTAAAAAATCCTAATATAATAACTATAGAGTTAACAAACCCTAACTCGGTTATGGTAGTTATAGAGTTAACAAAACTTGGAAAACAATCAATTAAAAGCCCCGTACAAGCACAAACTTGTCATTTGATTATGTAATTTATAACTTAGTATTTTAAATTATGTTTTAGTTATGTAAAAGGCATTAATTAAAATTATGTTGATTATTTAATTATGAAATTCTATTATTTTAAATTAGGTTTTAATATAAATTAATAAGTTAAAATAATATTATATATGATGTTGACACCACCATAAGCACCTATGGTGAAGCGCAACATTGGCACAGTGAAGTTAGGAAGTGGTGAGTTACTAATCTAGTTGGCTTTGAAGTCTAATTATAAAAGTGTAAATTGGAGTCGATCTTTCTTGTTTATGTTTGGGGCAGGGATTGAGAGAAGAAATCCTACATATGTTAATATGTTAAAATGTTTGTTGTTCTAAACTCTTAGGATATGTTAAAATGTTTGTTGTTCTAAACTCTTAGGATATGTTAAAAAAAAACCAAGAGGAAAGTTCTATTTTTCATCATAACTTTAAAAGGTGTTTTCCTCGTTTATACTATCAATTTTATGTCGTATTGTGGTTCTAAACTCTTAGGATATGTTAAAATGCTTGTTGTTTGTTTATTTTTTGTTGTTAGCCGGAAAAATAGGCAAAATATGTTATTCGGTCATATACGGTTGAATACGGTTTTATCCAAAACCGAACTAAATTAAATACGTTTTTTTTTAAATTTTCATTACGGTTCGATTCGGTTTACGGATATGTTGAAAAGTTCAATCCATATGAACCATAAACCAAACCATTGAAGATCCCTAACACTATGTTCCCGAGTTCACTTACAGAGGGAGATGAAAAGAAAGGAAAAGACATGTAAAAAGGAAAATAAAAACGTTGTGTTTTCGAGTTTCACTTAAGGAAGAAAATGGAGAGAAATGAAATGAAAACTACTACCATTTTTTTGTGTTTTTCTTTCCGCCGATTTGAAAGGAAATCCTTCTTTTCGTTTCCTTTTATTTCTTTCCTTTTTAATTTTTTTCCTTTTTAAGGGAAGGGTGATGAACAGCCTAGATGCCAAGCAATGCGGAGTCTTATAGTGGAAAGACTGTGGAAATCATAAGTATAGTTGAAAAAAATCTAATATCTCATAATTGTGAAGAAAAGTAAATCATGACCAAAAACAATCTTAAAAAGCTTTTTTGAACGTACGACCATCAAATCATATCTTTTTAAGATACTACAATGTCCCCCAACAAAAACTCGTTTGAAGAAGAGGCCCCTACGGCTACGTGCCTAGCAATCGAAGAAGCACCGACCCACCCCCACTTTATATTCGCATGATTTGTTCAAAACTTAGGGTAATTTTCTAAACATCAATACTAATCATAATTATTCAAATTAAGCTAATAGACAAAACAGGCATTGGTGGAGAGATAATGTGAGCATACAAAATAACTGAATTGATATAAAGATATGTAAAGAAGACGGAAATAAAAGACTACATAACGACAAAAACACTGTAGTTGCATTGCTATAACGTTACGTCAAGAAAACGAAAATAAAAAACCGAGTAACGGTGTTTAAAGTAGAAGACAAACGCTTAAAGAATTGAGTCCGACTACCTGAAACTTATGTTACATGACTAATACCCATTACACCATTAAGTTATGTGCTAAACTTGTTATGGTTGTGGAGATATAGAAAGGGAAAAAAAACACAGACACGACGCGGCCACACAGAACAGTTGCATTGCTATAAAACTGCATAAAGAAAATCAAAGTATGAAAGACTATGTAAAAACGTTCAAATGCTAAAAACGTTGAGTCTTGGAAGTAAATAGTTTATTTTACTTGACTTTATCTGTTATACTACCAACTGTTATGCTAAATTCGTTATCTTAAAAAAAACAAAAAATCTAGATAAAAAATCAAAAAGTAAAAAGAAAATAATAAATTTACACTAAATGACAAAACTCACTAAAACACAAAGGAAAAAAATCACTAAATGACTAGATGAACAAACAATACATGAAAATTGTATATGTGTATAATATAGTGTAACAATTATTTCTCTATATAAAATTGCTTTATCGTGCCGTTAAAAGTATCTATATTATTTTCTAAATCGAATTTGAACTCGGATTAATATGAGAAGCGTGATGTCACTTTCAGTTTGAATTATCTGATTGGTTCACTCGAAATTCAATTGGATACTACTCAGATTTGAGATCGAAGAACCAGAGAATGCTTTGTATGAAATATTTTCAAACCAAAGAACAAATGATCTACCAAACAAATTTTGAGGGAAGGGGCATAATGGAAATTGCTTACGCAACTCGACCCCTCACTCCGTCCCTTGAACCTCGCTCCCAGGGGCGTTTCCTTCGGACCTTCATCAGTGGGGGCATTTCTCCTCTTAGAAACCCCAATAAGTTTTCCAGAATTATGATATTATCAATACAAGCATACGCCTAGCACTTCTAGACTTATTCAATGTTAGCATAATCTTTATTGGTTTTACATTAATTTAAAGTTACAACGTATTAAAACATAACTTTATAAACATTGTCATTTGGTATTTTTTGATAGTCAATCAAAACTAGATTTATACTAGTATACTAGCCATATATTTCAATCTTTTTAAGGAGTTATGCATTTGAAAGAAAAAAATCTAATATAGAACGAACATGCTGTTAAAAAAAAATATATATAGAACGAACACATAAATGTGTTTACAAAATAAAATCGAAGAAGTTTGTGTACTCTAATGATATATTTTGGCTTATGTATTAAATAGTTATTATTTGCTAGTTTATGGTATTTAATGAGCTAGTTAGCGGTTTAACTAGTGTGCCTTGTAGGTGTTCACGGTATTGGGTTGGTGGGCTAAAAAGCCTTGTATAGGGAGAATGCATTTATAGCATACAGTTTAAGGTTAGCCGTCAGATAGATATTTCGACTTTCGAGAGGTGTAAGGTGTAGAAGTGCATTTATGGTTCGAGTTCTCTCAATAGATTTCGTGTACTTGACGATTCATCTAATATAATCGTGTGCACGTTTTTAAGGTTATTGTGTCCATATTCATCTGTTTTACTTCTACCGTTACTTATTGTTTATTATCGTATTCATCTTCATCTCATTTTTCAATCACACGTATTTCAAAATCCGCACGAATACGTGTTCATCGATATCGTTAGTTGGATTTTAGAAGGGTAATTAACTTAATTAATATTAAACATATGAATTTAACTAAAAAAATATTAATAGTACAAAGGAAGTGACAAAACGTACAACAAGTTGGTGGTATAATTTGCGAAGAAGACAAATGCCAATTTCTTAATTTGTCTAATTTGTCTAATTTGTCTAATTTGTCTCTTCAACGCTTCACCTTCCCCCTCACATAATTAAACCCTAAAAACCCAAATTCAATGCAACAGTTCTCCCAATCCTACCCTCCATGTTTCCATCCAATCACACACCAATCCCCCGATCAAATCGCCGGCGAATCCGCCGATCAAAACCACGAAGAACAAGAAGATCCACTTCCGTTGATAGATCTCCAGCAAATTAGCCTCGAGAAGCTCGAAACCGCCTGCACAGATTGGGGCATATTCCGATCTGATCAACCACGGAATCCCGTCGGATTTGCTTTCGGAGCTCCATGAGCTCGCGGTTAGGGTTTTCGAGCTCGGATTTGAATCCAAACAAACGCTGTTTTCTTCGATTCCGAGTTCCGTAATGTCGTATTTTTGGGGCACGCCGGCGATCACTCCGGCGGGAGTTGCCCTAGCTTTATCCAGTGATTATAATTGGGTTGAAGGTTTGAATGTTCCATTGATCAGTCAACTCTCACACGTTGACCGTGTTCATCACCCTTTGATTCGTGATTTCAGGTTAGTTTGTCATTTTACTAAATAAATAAATGTTATTTATTTAAAAGTTGAGATTAAATTAAGATTAAAATACTCCCTATCCCATTGCTCATATTTGTTTTCATATGGAATATATAATCTATATCTTATTTTTTGTTTTGTTGTATTATATCGACCTATAGAAAAGATATGATTTATTTGCTGTGTAAAAGGTTTTTATATTATTGTAGACTGATTGGTGTAAGGTGATAAGGTCTAAATACATTGAATACATGTTGATCACATGTTACATAACAATTGTATGTGTGAGGACCCTTTTCAATAAAAGAAATTCATATTTTTTCAATTACATTTGGTCTATATATAACTAAATTAATAGGTATTTACTCTCACGTTAATGATCCCTCGTTTAAGTGTTCTTAAGATGATAATATCTAAAGATATTAAAATAAAAAGGTTTTTGGTTCAAGTCTCATGTGATAAAAATAAGGAAATGTGGACAGGGAATGGAGATCCCATGATACATTACATGAAAAATGTATATCATAAAATAACAATGGTTTAAGTATTATGTTTAGTTGCACATAAAATACCCTTGGGTATCCAAAATATCAATTTTTCTTATTTCACATTTTTGAAAAGCATTTGTATCAAGTTTTTTTTTTTTTTTTTTAATATTGAAACCGAGAAAGAAAAAAAAGAACTAAAAAACAAAAAATACAGGAACTTCCCAACAATAGGGTTCTAACTTTAAGAGAGTGTGAGAATTAAAGCCTTCCATTAAGCTAAAAAAAAATTTGTGATAAAGTTACTCCACTTGTTAGTAAAAAGAGAAATTAGATTTTATAATCTAAACTATTCTATATTAACAAATTAATTGGTGATAGTCTTAACTTTTTTACTTTTCTGGCAAACAACTATCTGACTCTAAGGAAAAAACGAGTCAAGTGTTTTAAGTGTTTCTAATGACTTCACATTTACGTGGTTATGATATGAGAATAATGCTCGATAGTTGGCAATTTATGAGAAACAAACCGAGTTATCTTTTTTGTTAGTGTGGATTGCTCTTAGTCAGAAAAATAAAAGTTGAAATTGTCATCGATCGAATTGTTAGTATGAATAGTTATTGTCTAATGTTCATCCTTTGAATTATTAAGAATCTAATTTGCCTTTATAATAAGAACAAATAAAAAAATTATGACTTTTATATATAGGCAAATTGAATTTTAATAATTCAAACTATAACTCATTGGCTGATAATAATCCAAAGTAACAGTTTGACCAACTTTCATTTTCAGTCAAATAGTCAAAGACAATTTTAGTAGTGTAATAATCATATATTTACACTTGATTTTTTATTGTTTTTGCTTTTATGTTTTCTTATTTTGTTCAAATTCATCGTTTGTTACGAGGCGTAAAACAAATGTAATGTATGATGATTATGCTACATGAAAGACGAGATTACTATTGGTTAAACTGATAGTTTAGATTATTATCGGACAATGGATCATAGTTTAGAATATTATTGGATAATGGATCATAGTTTAGATTATTATAATATGATTCACCTTATATGAAGTCATGAAGAAATGAATAATTTTTTATTATATATATAATAACAAGTATTTAAATTCTTCTAAAATTGATAGATTAATCTTAACAAAATGGGTTAAGATGAAAGAACCAGAAATTTAAGGGCTAAAGGTCAAAGTTTTTCCGTTTATCCGATTAACATTCATATATAAACAAAGTTAAACTCAAATATAATGAGTTTTGATGTTTGCACAAATATAATGAAACATTGTGGATTATACAAAACGTGCCGTTTGCAGTTGCGCAACAAGCCCACAACATCTAGTTATTATTCAAGTCAATAGTTCATTTTGAATTATAAGGTAAAAGGGTTTAGATTCAGAATAGGATTGCAGTATGTAGATGGTTTATAAAAAACGTGATAACTATATATTATAATCAAAACAGGATACATAAATATAAAAGTATTCATGTAATTCTTTTTATCTTGTTATTAGCAGAGTTTCTTTTTGTACTTGTATGTATCTTTTGGGTAAAAAGAGTACACAATGATTATATTTTAGCTTGCTTTATTATTATTGCTATTATGCTATTATTATTATAATCTGAATTTGATTAATTATTTTACAGATTATTGTTGGAAAATTATGGAGCTCACCAAGCAAGGTTAGCAAAGTCAATATTTAGTGCAATGTCTAAAAATCTAAACTTGTGTGAAGACCATGAATGCTACTTGTCACCATCAACTGGGCATTTGAGGGTGTACAGATATCCAAGGTGCTGTTTTGACAAACAACCAAAAGTATGGGGGATGGAAGTGCACACTGATAGTTCTGTGGTTACAATTTTAAACCAAGATGAAGTTGGAGGGCTGCAAATTCATTCTCCAAAAGATAATGCCTGGATTGATGCTAAGCCTATTCCCAACACACTTCTAGTTCATCTTGGTGATATGATGCAGGTTTCTTTCATTTTACACTTCTTCCCCTCCTCATTCATCTAAATACAAAATAAACCTTAAGGGTGTAAACGAGCCGAGCCGAGCCTGACCTCGGCTTGTTCAAATTTAACAGAGCTCGAGCTCAAGCTCGGCTCGATTCAAGCTTTATTTCTAAAGCTCGAGCTCGGCTCGTGATGAATTATTTAAGCTTGGCTCGTTTATTATTAATTTTTCTTTATTTATATATTATTATAATTAAATTGTTTAGAATTATACTTTTTTATATAGAAAATAATACATATTATTTACTTATTTTATCATAATTGTATATATGATAATTATTTTTAAAGTTCTCCTTGCAAAATAATTGATTTCTATGCAGATTATTTTGATTCTTTAAATTGAAAGAAATTATAATTCTCAATTCTCTACAATGTCTAGACGATAAAATTTTATGTATTTAAAAAATTATATAAATAAAAGGCTCGTTAAGGCTCGCGAGCCGGCTCGGGCTCGAGCTCGTTTATTAAATGAGCCATATTTCAAAGCTTGAGTTCGGCTCGAGCTCATTAAGGCTCGACTCGTTTTAAGCTTTTTATCGAGTCGATCTCGAGTAACTTACAAGCGGCTTAGTTCCCCTAATAAACCCTATAGTTTTGAATTGTTTGAAATTCAGGCCATAAGTAATGACAAGTACAAGAGTGTGAAGCACAGGGTGTTGGTGAATAGAGAAAAAGAACGTTTTTCAGTGGGCTACTTTGTGTTCCCAGGAAATGATTGTGTGATCCGGAGCCCAAATTACAAGCCCTTTACATATCCGGATTTTCAGGCCCAAGTCCAACAAGATGTCAAGAATTTGGGCCGTAAAGTTGGACTCTCAAGATTCAAACTCAACGACTTTTGATCCAACTTATTTTCTGCATGTTCTTCAAAAACCATAACCTCCTTTCCTGCCGGTTAAAAGTTGCATTTAGGGGGTTACTAATATCAAAATTATAATCACACGTTTTTTTTTTTTGGTTAAAGTCTCTTGTCACACGAATATATCCTTGTTATCTTCGCGTTAACCATGCTTAGTGCTTAGAAAAGCGTCATCAAAAACCAACATTTTATATCCTTAGTTATGAAAATGATTCCGGATACGTAATCAAAGGGGGTTACTAATATCAAAATTATAATCACATTGTTTTATTCATAATAGATTAGTAGTCGGATTAATTATGTTAAGTTTATTCTTTCATTTATATTATATACTAGTTTGTTATGCTAAAAAGTGTATTTCTATAAAAATATTGATTATTATTCTACATATTTTGATCAAATACTAAAAAAATATATATTATGTTTGTAGAATAGCATCATATTATTAGTTTTTTATGCATGATACATTTTTTCAAGAATATAGTACGGTTTTAAATTTAATCCCCGGAGTTTTGTTATGGAGTAAAGAAAATTGATAAAATTTTAGCTTTTAGTATCCTCTTAACCTTTTAAGAGTGTTAATTTGTCTACTAAAAAGTTCTAGACTTTTAGGAAGGTTGACCCCTCGAACAAGATCATATCAGGCAGACAGTCTTTTGGCTTGGTACACGGGTCGCGGCTGGCATCAAGGGGGAAGCTTTTAAGGGGTCAGACCGGGCCCCGGCCCGGTCCGTTTTTTTGCTTCGTAGTTTAAATTTATACTCGTTTGGTCCAAAAATAATTTATATACTTAGTCCGGCCCTATCCGTCTTTCGGCCCAAACTTCGCCCCCTGGCTGGCATGTCCCCATCAACTGAGGAAGTTCATACATCAACCCGTTCGTTAGTCACACCATCAATATTTTTCATCAATTCTGAAAGAAACTCACATTGATCTGTAATAAAATAGTAAAATCTCAGAGTCAAGATCAAACTTTAAACCTCTTATTCTTAAACCCTATCGTTTGTTCCTCGTACCATTTGGCCAAATAGCCCGATGGTGTATCAAATGGTATTGGTAATCCCATTTGTTCTAAAAGTTGAGATTGGTTTTGTGCAAACGTTAAGAGGGTTGAATTTAGTGGATTTTGGGACACTTGGCTTGATCGTTGGTCTCTTCATCTAGAAACAATTTTTTTTACAATGACTAGATGCTAAATCCATTGTTGGAAAATTATGGAGCTCACCAAGCAAGGTTAGCAAAGTCAATATTTAGTGCAATGTCTAAAAATCTAAACTTGTGTGAAGACCATGAATGCTACTTGTCACCATCAACTGGGCATTTGAGGGTGTACAGATATCCAAGGTGCTGTTTTGACAAACAACCAAAAGTATGGGGGATGGAAGTGCACACTGATAGTTCTGTGGTTACAATTTTGAACCAAGATGAAGTTGGAGGGCTGCAAATTCATTCTCCAAAAGATAATGCCTGGATTGATGCTAAGCCTATTCCCAACACACTTCTAGTTCATCTTGGTGATATGATGCAGGTTTCTTTCATTTTACACTTCTTCCCCTCCTCATTCATCTAAATACAAAATAAACCTTAAGGGTGTAAACGAGCCGAGCCGAGCCGAGCCTGACCTCGGCTTGTTCAAATTTAACAGAGCTCGAGCTCAAGCTCGGCTCGATTCAAGCTTTATTTCTAAAGCTCGAGCTCGGCTCGTGATGAATTATTTAAGCTCGGCCTGGGCTTGGCTCGTTTATTATTAATATTTTCTTTATTTATATATTATTATAATTAAATTGTTTAGAATTATACTTTTTTATATAGAAAATAATACATATTATTTACTTATTTTATCATAATTGTATATATGATAATTATTTTTAAAGTTCTCCTTGCAAAATAATTGATTTCTATGCAGATTATTTTGATTCTTTAAATTGAAAGAAATTATAATTCTCAATTCTCTACAATGTCTAGACGATAAAATTTTATGTATTTAAAAAATTATATAAATAAAAGGCTCGTTAAGGCTCGCGAGCCGGCTCGGGCTCGAGCTCGTTTATTAAATGAGCCATATTTCAAAGCTTGAGTTCGGCTCGAGCTCATTAAGGCTCGACTCGTTTTAAGCTTTTTATCGAGTCGATCTCGAGTAACTTACAAGCGGCTTAGTTCCCCTAATAAACCCTATAGTTTTGAATTGTTTGGAATTCAGGCCATAAGTAATGACAAGTACAAGAGTGTGAAGCACAGGGTGTTGGTGAATAGAGAAAAAGAACGTTTTTCAGTGGGCTACTTTGTGTTCCCAGGAAATGATTGTGTGATCCGGAGCCCAAATTACAAGCCCTTTACGTATCCGGATTTTCAGGCCCAAGTCCAACAAGATGTCAAGAATTTGGGCCGTAAAGTTGGACTCTCAAGATTCAAACTCAACGACTTTTGATCCAACTGATTTTCTGCATGTTCTTCAAAAACCATAGTCCATAACCTCCTTTCCTGCCGGTTAAAAGTTGCATTTAGGGGGTTACTAATATCAAAATTATAATCACACGTTTTTTTGTTGTTGGTTAAAGCTCTCTTGTCACACGAATATATCCTTGTTATCTTCGCGTTAACCATGCTTAGTGCTTAGAAAAGCGTCATCAAAAACCAACATTTTATATCCTTAGTTATGAAAATGATTCCGGATACGTAATCAAAGGGGGTTACTAATATCAAAATTTTAATCACATTGTTTTATTCATAATAGATTAGTAGTCGGATTAATTATGTTAAGTTTGTTCTTTCATTTATATTATATACTAGTTTGTTATGCTAAAAAGTGTATTTCTATAAAAATATTGATTATTATTCTACATATTTTGATCAAATGCTAAAAAAATATATTATGTTTGTAGAATAGCATCATATTATTAGTTTTTTATGCATGATACATTTTTTCAAGAATATAGTACGGTTTTAAATTTAATCCCCGGAGTTTTGTTATGGAGTAAAGAAAATTGATAAAATTTTAGCTTTTAGTATCCTCTTAACCTTTTAAGAGTGTTAATTTGTCTACTAAAAAGTTCTAGACTTTTAGGAAGGTTGACCCCTCGAACAAGATCATATCAGGCAGACAGTCTTTTGGCTGGTACACGGGTGGCGGCTGGCATGTCCCCATCAATTGAGGAAGCTCATACATCAACCCGTTCGTTAGTCACACCATCAATATTTTTCATGAATTCTGAAAGAAACTCACATTGATCTGTAATAAAATAGTAAAATCTCAGAGTCAGGATCAAACTTTAAACCTCTTATTCTTAAACCCTATCGTTTATTCCTCGTACCATTTGGCCAAATAGCCCGATTCTTAAACCCTATCGTTTGTTCCTCGTACCATTTGACCAAATAGCCCGATGGTGTATCAAATGGTATTGGTAATCCCATTTGTTCTAAAAGTTGAGATTGGTTTTTTGCAAACGTTAAGAGGGTTGAATTTAGTGGATTTTGGGACACTTGGCTTGATCGTTGGTCTCTTCATCTAGAAACAATTTTTTTTACAATGACTAGATGTTGGACACAATTGATATTTGATGAATATATGATTTGAGATCAATAGATTAAACGCAACAAGAGTTTACGTACAAAAGAAAACTAAACTTGAATTATTGTGGGGTTACCCTAAATTACATGATAAAGACTCTTTAAATAGACACACATCAACCGACCTAAAACTTAGATAACTATTCTCACCCTAACTAAATTACCTTCTAGAAGATTAAAAAAACAACTTACGTAAACTACTAGAATTACTAATTAAACTATTAACTAAATAACCCTTAAGTTTTTATGGTTCTTGTAAATTACCCCTTCATTAAGATTAACCCATCACTAGATGCTAAATCCATTGAATCGGTTTGAGAAAGTAATTAAGAGTGTAGACTAAACTTTTTAGAGAAAATATAAAATGCTAATATGTAAATTAAGTTTGATATTTATAAGAGATGGTTAATAATAATTTAAATTAGTTTTTATGCGCAACGATCAATTTTAACACCTGTATAGCCGTTGGATAATAATACTTTATTATTGGTTTTATAAAAAGACTCCAAAAAAAATTAAAAAAATATTTATAACCAGTCCAATGATACAGTCCGGTTCACTAGTCTGACCGGTAACCAATCAAATTGGGCCCAACTGCTGTCTCGGTCTAGTTCTAAAAACACTATTGTTTTACTGAAGCATTTTGGTTAATTTGCAGGGTGGGTATGTTAATTCTAGCCATGGTGTTCCAAGAGTTCTTGGGTCACTCGCGATTTCAAGAGGGATCGGCGATCGGAGTCTTAAGAAATGGATAACAGCTGAACCCGAATCGAAAATTATCAAAATTGTGTCAGGATTTGAGTTCTTGATCATGGCTTCTGATGGGTTATGGGACAAAGTGGGCAATCAAGAAGCGGTCGATTTAGCTCGGCTCGATCTTTTGCGTAGACAATGATAAGTTCGAACCTGTTTTGGCTTGCAAGAAACTGGTCGAACTTTCAGGTTCCCGAGGATCCTGTCGATGATGCTTGTGTAGTGATAGTTCAGTTGGATCGGTTTTGTTTAAGAAATTCGAATATCATCGACCAAACTATGTAGATTAATATCTACCCTATTAGATACATCGCACATTTAATAACATGATTCATTTATTCTCTTATTTTTTTTCTTTGTACTAGCATACGGATACGTGCTGTCATTCCTACATTCTTTCACTCGGATCAAATGAAATCAATTTGCATAAGTTCATTGCATTTTTATATAAAACGCTACATATTTTTCAGACGCATTTTGATTTAAGTTTACTCGTAAAACAAGCTTTGTATGAACTTAGTCTTAAAAAACATAAATTTTTATATATGTAACTATCATCAATTTCATTATGGGGAAGTTTTCATTTTTAAAGACATGCAAATGCGCGTTAAGAAAGCCCGTGTAATAAAAGGAAGTTTTAATTTATTTTTTTGTAAAATCACTAATTTCCATATTAATCGATCATGAATTTTATAATACAAAATAAAATACATATATAATAAAATAATACATCTTTAATCCTAATAAAACAATAAGATGGTTGCCACATGACCCTTTTGTAGGGCCTCCACATCATCATGTCCACATGTCAACACTAGATTAAATCAATATAAATTTTAAAATTAATTCAATATATTATTTCAATTTTCTAAATATAAAATTGAACCTTACATTTAATAAATTTTAAACTTCTACTTAAATGTAATGAAACTTCAAATCTTTCAAAAATTCTAAACTTAAATTTTGAAAAATTCAAATTTAGAAAATTTATAATTTTAACTTTTCACATATAAAATTCAATATTACATTTAATAAATATTAAATTTATTATTGATATAATGCAATTGTGAGATCTTTAAAACTTCTAAATCTATATTTTATATAATTCAAATCCCGAACATTTATTATAAATCTCCACATATAACGTTCAATAGTACAATTAATAAATTTTTAATTTCTAATTAAATACATTTACTAAATTTTAAATTTCTAATTAAATAGTTATTGTAATGGTCAATAAATCTTTTTTTTCTTAACTATTGTAAGATAACTTATTACTATGCTGCAATAATTAAAATGACAATGGTGACAGTCTTACTATTTTACGATCAGCAAATCAGAATCATGGCAATATATGGGTCAGTAAAGGGTCGCCTATCTAACCTAAACTACAACATCGAAAATAAAACATTATATCAGTCAAACAAGATTAGTGTGATTATTGAATATATTACATGATAAACAAAATTCATATTAATATGGCTATTAGATTTGAACCAACCCAACCCAGGTTTAAGAAAGGCAAAATTGATTAAAAAAAAATTATGTCAGTCATAGTTTTCAAATCTCTCATCATTTTTTTCTTCCATTTATCTCATTTTATGAACTTAAATTCAACCCCTATAATTTACGAGTTACTAACCTAGTTTAATATATAACAAAAAGTTCGTTTCATACATACTAAGAAATATTCCAAATTAAATTCCTCATACCCTCCAAATCAGCCCCCCACTCCAACCTCTTAGCCTATACCCATGCAGATTGGGGTGGGTGGCAGGATGCGTGTCTTATCTCGTGGTCGTCAAAACGCCAACCAACCATTTCTAGATCTAGTGTCTCGAGGCCGAGTACCAAAATATTGCAAATGTTGTTTCAGAAATTTGTTGGCTTCACAATCTTCTGCTGGAGCTTCACCACCCGCCTAGGCACCTAGGCGTCTACAAAGGCTACATTGTTCTACTGCGATAACGTAAGTGCAATATGAAATATAAAACTGTTTGTTTTATAAACATGATACTGTCTGCAAAAATTAAAATTTATAATTGTCAAACAGTCCAGTGTAAAAACTGAAAATATATAACTATCAAGCAGTCTGGTGATGGTAGTGGTGGTCTCTTATTATTTAGGTTGTGCAGATGAAATATGGAAGGGGTTATAAGTTTTTTTTTTAAAAAATAGTTTTTAGCCTATTTAAGTTCTTTATTTAAAAAAAAAGTATTTAGGGCTTATGTCTACGCGCCTGCAGACATAGTCTCCCCTAAAGATGTTTTAAGAAAAAAAACAGGCTCTTTCATGTGTGTGTTGTAGCAGTTTCAGCTAAAACACTAAATTTACAAAACGTCAATAGTAGATTTATCCCAACGGACACCACTCTTACTTGGTGTACCAAAGGTCACCGGTTCGAGTGTTGGGAGCAGCGGACTTGATAAAGGGACCATTTTTGATGTTTGCTGACCGCAGGCTCTTCGGGGCTCCCTCCATTAACGCGAGGGGAGTCCATGGTTTTCATACCACCGACTAGGTTCTAGGTATCCAATCCCGATAAATGACACGGAGATTTCCTCCTAAACTAGCGTTGTCTATGGATATAAACTGATGGGTGGCTTAAATGGCCCCGTTAGTGATCTTAAATACAACGCCGTTAAAAAAAATAGTAATAGAAATATCGATGTAAATCAGGGGGAACATGGGTGTGGGAGAGGGGTTGGGGAAAAAAACATCTAGTCAATGGTCAACTTATGAAAATTGTTAGTCAAATGGGTGTTTCCATTTTGGGAAATATTTCATTTGAATCAATCATAATTCATACAGAAAAGGAAAGAATGAAAAGAGTTCTCAAGAAGACACAAATTTTTTTTTAAAACAAAAAATCGGTGTTCAAAAAGAACATTTTGAACCCAGTTTCACGCGGGTATCCCTCCCTCCCTCCCTCCCTATAAAAACATCTCCAAACCTACTCTTGGCTTCATCACCAACCAAGCTGCTCGCACTTTTCGTTTTTTTTTACAACACAAAAACCAACAACAATTAACTATGGAAATGTGTCCGTTAGACGTTAGGGATTCTACTTCTCTAGCTCCTCATAGTTTCAAGCTGAAAAGACCGACTAAGTTAGCCATACCGGCTGCATCTTTTACCATTTCCGACAAAGGAGTTCAGACTCGGTGGAACAACGAGGTGGTGGTGGTCGAGGGGGATGGGTATGCGGTTTATTGTAAGAAAGGGAAGAGACACTTAGTCATGGAAGATCGGTTCAAAGCTCATGTAGTTGATGATCAGTTTAACGGACAACCTAAACAGCAGGTATTTTCGTTTTCGTTTTTCTTTCATCTTCTTTGGTTTTGGTCTAGGTCGGTCTGGTCCTTGGCTCGTTATATACGACCCGGACCAGATTCGGGAAAATCGATAAGCCGACCCGGACGTATACCAACTTTAGATAAACCAAAAACACACAAAATTATTTGGCCTCCTTGTTTTTAACATTATTTGGTTTCGGTCTAGGTCAGCATGGTACTCGACTCGTTATCACCTACTATGCGAGCGGGCATCTCGTGACCTGACCGAAAAAACCGACCAAACCGGCCGGAACACTCATAAAACTTATCCTTTCAACAAAATAGTCATGCATGATCAACCCGCCCAGACATTAGGGTTGATTCATGCATGACTATTTTGTTGAAACGACAAATTTTGTATGTGCTCGGGCCGGTTCAAGCAATGTTTTTTTTAAACTTCAACTTGTTAATTATACGTTTGATTTTTCTTTCAGGCTTTCTTTGGTGTTTTTGATGGGCATGGTGGATCAAAAGCTGCCGAGTTTGCAGCAGAGAATCTTAATAAGAACATTCTAACCGCAATAGAAAAGATGGGTGAAAATGAAATAACTGAAGCAATCAAACAAGGTTACTTGAACACAGATTCACAGTTTCTAAGTGAAGATCATCCCGGTGGATCTTGCTGCCTGACCGCCATTATCCGAGACAACAACCTCGTCATATCAAATGCAGGCGACTGCCGGGCGTGGTGAGCATCGGCGGAACCGCCATACCGCTCACCTCCGACCACCGCCCCTCGAGACAAGACGAGAAGCTCAGAATCGAATCACTCGTAAGTATATTCATTAATATCATTTCAAGCCATAATAAAATGATGTAAAAATGCTTTAATGTTGGTTTGAAAAAGAACCTAAAGAAAATAAAAAATATATATTTTTAAAACTAGTCTAATGATACAGTCCGGTTTACCGGCCTACCGTGATGGATCTAGACTAAAAGTTCAGGGTTAACGTTTAGTGAAAAAATTGTTTCAAGGGTAACGAAATACTTAAAATGTAAAAAAGTTAAAAATATCACTCTGCGGTGAAAGTTTGAAAGTTTAGGGGTAGCAGACCCTACCTTGCCGGCCTAACCGGTTCCAAAAGGGGAGGATTAATTAGGCCTAACCAGACTAGTCCAATGTTTAGATTCGAGCCTAACTTTGTCTCGGTCCAGTTCTAAAAACACTATTGATTACCAAAGTATTTTGGTTTATTTGCAGGGTGGGTATATTGATTACAACCATGGTGTTCCAAGAGTTCTCGGGTCACTCGCGGTTTCAAGAGGGATAGGCGATCGGAGCCTTAAGAAATGGATAACAGCTGAACCCGAATCGAAAATTATCAAAATTACGCCGGAATATGAGTTCTTGATCATGGCTTCTGATGGGTTATGGGACAAAGTGAGCAATCAAGAAGCGATCGATTTAGCTCGGCCCTTTTGTGTAGGCAGTGATAAGTTCGAACCCGTTTTGGCTTGCAAGAAACTGGTCGAACTTTCGGGTTCTCGAGGATCCGTCGATGATGCTTGCGTGATGATAGTTCAGTTGGGTCGGTTTTGTTTATGATATTCGAATATCAACAACCAAATATGTAGATTAATATTTACCCTCTTAGATACATCGCACATTTAATAACATGATTAATTTAAGGACTAATATGCAGCGTATTGGGCAATACTCTGCGTATAGGACTAATATGCAGCGTATTGGGCAATACTCTGCGTATAGGACTAATATGCAGCGTATTATCCAATACTCTGCGTATAGGTTTCTGGTGAATTTTTTTTTATGTTTTGTGTTATTTGTTTTTTGGGTAAAAAGTTATTAAAAACAAAAAAATTAAATAAATAAATAAAAACACTGATGAAAGGTGATGTCTTTTTCATCAATAGGTCACCAACAACCCACAAACATTATTTACAAAAAATTATTTAAACCAAAAAAAAAAAACAAAAAAGTTATGAACATCTGATGTATTTTTTTCCTCATGACCTCCTTTAGTTAAGTTCATAAAAACGTTATGTGAATTTTTTAGATTTTTTAAAAATACTTCAATTTTTTTTTTCAATTTAAAACATGCTATATTAGCTATGTGTTTGAGTGTTTTGTAAAAAAAAAATTGTAAATAATGTTTGTGGGTTGTTGGTGACCTATTGATGAAAAAGACATCACCCTCCATGAGTGTTTTTAAGTATTTTTTAAATTTTTTTTTTTGTTTTTAATAACTTTTTACCCAAAAAACAAATAACACAAAACATAAAAAAAAAATTCACCAGAAACCTATACGCAGAGTATTGGGTAATACGCTGCATATTAGTCCTATACGCAGAGTATTGCCCAATACGCTGCATATTGAGATGTCTAAATAGCAGGACCCTTAATTTATTCTCTTATTTCTTTTCATTGTACTAGCATAGGGATGCGTGCTAGTCCGTATATTTTTTCAGCATTATGTCATTCCTACATTCTTTCAGTCATATGACTCAGATCAAATGAAATCAATTTGCATAAGGGTGGGCGGTGTGCATGTTTTTGGCCCTCGGCATGTGGCGGCATACATGATGCCGAGCTCGGTATGTATACTGAGCAACAAACCATCGGCATAAAACTCGCCCCCCAACGGCATTCTTTTGTCGATTGATGCCGAGTTTTTTTGCCCGTTAAATTCGACCGTTGCACATGTAACGGCTACTAACCTTTTTTTTTTAATCAACCAAATACCACTATAAAACCCTCATAAAACACCAATTTTTTTGTACACCTCTACTCCTCTCTCAAACACAAAACCTAAAAAACAAGAATCACTCTTAATCACCATGGATTCATCAAGGAAGAACAAGTCACCCGCCACCGGAGGAAAAAAATTCCGACCGAAAGTCCGGAAAGATCGAGCTCAATCCTCCAACGTTCCTCAACAACACTCGCAACCACCACCAAACCAACCACCCGTTTTCTACTCACAACCACCACCTCCGCCACCATCACAACCCGGTTTCTATCAACAACAATCGTTTGTTGATTTAGTGGGTGGTGTGTATGGACCGCAACCACCTTTTTATACGTTGCATTCGTCGGAAATTCAACAACACCAATCGATGTATCATAACACCCAATATCGTGAACCTCGACGTGTTGATGTTGACTCCGAATCGGAGGAAGTTGATGAAGAAATTGAGGTGTAAGAAGCGGAGGAAGAAGAAGAACAAGATGTCGCTATGCAAGACGATGCCAAAGAGGAAGAAGACGAGGAACCTACACAACCGGTGAAAGGTGGCAAGAAGAAGAGGACCTATTAGTCGCCCGTGGAGGAAGCGATTTTGGCGCAATCCTACATCTACATCACCGAAGACGGGAGAGTTGGTGATCAACAATCACGTGAATCGTTTTGGCAACGGGTCCTCAATCACTTCAACGATTTGAGTGGACGTGATACCGGTCGAACCGTTCACATGGTTAACACCAAATGGAACAACTTGAACAAGTCGATGTCGAGGTTCAACGGGTTGTACACCCAAAATGTAAGTATTTTTGCTTAAATTTATTTTTTTTAAAATATATTTGATTTATTTTTTTTAATCGCAGACACGTGCGCGGGCTAGTGGTGCGAGTGATGTTGACGTTCGTGAGAAGACGATGCAGGATTATCAACAAATGTATGAGAGGAAAGGTTTCACGCACGTCGAAGCTTGGAAGGTGGTGAAGGATCACCCAAAGTGGCTTGCACCACAACAAAAGGTTGGTGGTGTTGCCGAGTCGTCGAAGAGGACCAAGGTATCGGTATCGGGCGAGTACACAACGTCAAACGATGCCGACTCGGCACAATTGCCGAGTCATTTGCCCGACTTGAATGAGAACTCGATGCCGAGTCACCCGCCACGAAGAAAAGGCTCAAGCAAAAAGTCGGGTGGTGACTCGTCGACAAAAGGATCGGCGAATGCTTTGGAGGTGATGGAGAGGTTTTAGTTGAAATGGGTGGATGAAAAGGTCGACAAGCGGACTGTTCGACATGAAACCGCCTCAAAAGAAGAGAGAAATGTACGAGAAGGCTGGGAGGACGATGGACGAAGAACAACGGGCTCGTGACCTCGAGTTGTATTTGAAGTCTCACGATAAGGTGTCCGAATCACTCCTCCCGGTACTTTTAGATAAAAAAGGTCGAGTTGCGGCTAGATACGGATGGCCGTGTGATTTTTAGATGGTGGTCTTTGTATTTTCTTTTTTAGGACTTGGTATTTTTTTTAGGACTTGCTAATTTTTTTTGGAGTTGGTAATTTTATATTTTTAGGACTTGGTAAATTTTTTTATTTTTAGGACTTGGTAAATTTTTTTATTTTTAGGACTTGGTAAATTTTTTTATTTTTAGGACTTTGTAATTTTTTTTAATCTAATTAATTATTTTTTTATATTAAATGTGTTAGTTTAATTTTATTTGTTTTAGATTAAAAAGAAAATGAAAAAAAATATTTAATTCATGCCTAAACCATGACTAAATGAGCATACCCCCTACAAAATCATCATTCTATATCAATTTACATCATTTTTCTCTCTCCTGTTGGTATCATCGTATTGGTCCAATTTGATGCCTAATACATCATTAAAATGAGCATACCCCCACCCTAAATTAATTGCATTTTTATATAAAACGTACGCTACATATTTTTCAGACGCATTTTGGTTTGAGTTTACTCTTAAACAACTTTGTATAAACTTAGTCTTAAAAAACATAAATTTTTATATATGTAACTATCATCATTTTCAGTAGTAGAAAACTAGCATTTATGACGCGCAATGCGTGTTATAAAGGGAATCAGATGATGCATAAATCAGCGTCAAGGAAGCTCTCATCATAAAGAGAGATGACGCGAATTTTGCGCGTCATCTTCTTATGACGCGCAGTTGCGTGTCATAAAGCATGCAAATACGCGTCAAGGAAGCCCTTGTCATAAAGGGACGTTTTAATTAAACAATTTTTTTTTTTGTAAAATCACTAATTTCCATATTAATCGATTATGAATCTTATAGTACAAAATAAAATACATATATAACAAAATAATACATATTTAATCCTAATAAAGCAATAAGATGGTTGTCACATGGTCTTTTTTTATGGCCTCCACATCATCATGTCCACATGTCTACACTAGATTAAATCAATATATAAATTTTAAAATTAATTTAATGTATTATTTCAACTATCCAAATATGAAATTGAACATTACATTTAATAAATTTTAAATTTCTAAGTAAATGTAATAAAACTTCAAATCTTTCAAAATTCCTAAATTTAAATTTCAAAAAATTCAAATTAAAAAATTTATAATCTTAACTTTCCATATATAAAATTCAATATTACATTTAATAAATATTAAATTTATTATTAACATAATGTAATTGTGAGATCTTTAAAACTTCTAAATCTAATTTTACAAAACTCAAACCCCGAATATTTATTATAACTTTCCACATATAAAGTTCAATAGTACAAGAAATGAAATCCTAATTTATAATTAAATACATTTACTAAATTTTAAATTTCTAATTGAATAGTTATTGTAATGGTCAATAAATCTTCATTTTTCTTAACTATTGTAAGATAACTTATTACTATGCTGCAATAATTAAAATGACAATGGTGGCGGTCCTATTATTTTACGGCCAGCAAATCAGGATCATGGCAATATGGGTCAGTAAATGGTCGACTATCTAACCTAAACTACAACATCAAAAATAAAACATTATATCAGTCAAACAAGATTAGTGTGATTATTGAATATATTACATGATAAACGAAATTCATATTAATATGGCTATTAAATTTGAACCAACTCAACCCAAATTTAACAAAGCCAAAATTGATTTTAAAAAATTATGTCATTAATAGTTTTCAAATCTCTCATCATTTATTTTTTCTTCTATTTATCTCATTTTATGAACTTAAATTCAACCCGTATAGTTTACGGGTTACTAACCTAATTTAATATATAACAAAAAAATTGTTTTATACATACTAAGAAATATTCAAAGTTAAATTCCTCATACCCTCCAAATCACCCCCCCCCCCCCCACTCCAACCTCTTAGCCTACACCGATGCAAATTGGGGTGGGTGCCCGGATGCGTGTCTTATCTCATGGTCGTCAAAATGCCAACCAACCATTTCTAGATCCAGTGCCAAGGCCGAGTACCAGACTGTTGCAAATGTTGTTTCAGAAATTTGTTGGCTTCACAATCTTCTGCTGGAGCTTCACCACCCGCCTAGGCGCCTACAAAGGCTACGTTGATCTACTGTGATAACGGAAGTGCTATCTACTTGACCAACAACCCGATCCAGAATCAGAGAACAAAACATATTAAAATGGACATTCATTTCGTGCAGGAAAAGGTTCAAAAGGGTCAGGTCCGGGTGTTACATGTATGACGTACGTGGTGCACATTTAGCGCCGGCGAAGTGTACGATCAAATTAAACCAGGGCTTTTGGATCTTTTCTTGTAATCAACAGTGAGGGTTAAAACAAAAAAAGGCAAACAGATCGATGATCAATAGCGGCTGCTGTCGCCGCTAAAAGCGTTGCCGCTATCGACCAGATTTCTTGTAGTGTGATTATTATGAACTTCTAGTTGTGTGATTTTGGGGTAGCTCCTTGCTGCCCTATGTGTTCTTAATTAATACAAATGCCGTTAAAAAAAGAAAAATGGCTGACGTACGTTGTCGGAATTTAATCTTTTCTACGTGAACAACATGATACAATACAAGGTCAAATCCTATTGTTGTATAAATTAAAACAAATACTCATTTAAATAAATAATAAATATTAAATACGTATTATTTTAAATGGTATTATAAGATATGATAGAAGCAAAGGGAATATATAAGGGTGGCAAATCAAGATGATGTTCAAGTCTTCAACTACACACGAGTTGTCGAAGATCTTGCCACCGGATTTCCCGAGTCCAACAACCCAATAATCTCTTTATGTGTTTTGTTTCTATATCATTTTTATATATCAACTTATTAATTAGCTCGCTCTTCGTAATTCATAATATTAATTTGTTTGTGACATTATCAAATATTGTGTAAAGAAAGATGCATGAATGATTTTCTTTAGTACAAAGTAGGTCACACCAAAATGTATACAATGCATATCATCATAGACAGCAAGAATTACGTCAATTGTTGGATTCTACTGAGGTCATGTGTTTGATATGATTTCCTTTAAAATAAATTTAGATCTCAACTCATATGTGGTTGTCTCCTAGGGTATAATAGCTTATAGTTGGAGGAGTAGTTATAGTGTCGTAAATAAACTTACAATCCCAAGGTAATGCTGGATTTCCAAGGGGCAAGTCGTGGTCCGGATCCGATAGAGGGAGAAGAAATAAATGGGCAGATCGAGAGTCGAGCACCAACCTGATCAAAGTCACTTGGCGCGGAAAATAACTTGGCTTTCGAATTAGATAACTTTAGATTTAAAAACATCAATAACCGGCCTTCATTACCTTTTAAAATTTATTTCGGCCCCTACCAAAAGATGAAGATAGGAGAAAGGGAGGGGAATCCTCTTTATAGTGAAAAACGTTGGTTATATTGCCTAACGTTTGATGGCTAACTTCTCGAAAACTCATTATTTTCTTTTGATTAACCGCCCTCGGGTATTATAGTTAAGAATTAGGGTTTTTTTTTTTTAAACATGACATAGCGAGCCGTTATGAGATAACGGCCATTATACGCTAACTTCGTATATATGGCTAATAATCACTACGTATTTTCTTCTATTGAAGTCTTCATAACGGGCCTTTAAGATGTAACGGGCCGTCTCATCCTCTACTTCTGGAATCTTCATTGACTTTTCACCGCTCACTATCAATCCTTCATTTATCAACAGCAAATCTTCTAGTCATTGATAAACACCTAGAAAAACATATTTATACGAAAACAAGCATTAATCTAACAACAAGCAACCAAAAACAACTAAACATGTAAGGCTTCTACGGGTCTAAAAATGTGATATTTAAACATCAAATGGTCCACTTTAGACATTGTTGGTTAAACTTAGTATAATTTAACTACATTATTATAACATGCCATTATAATTTTGTATAAGCTTCTTAACAATCATTTTACTTACACTCAAAGGATGACCAAAACCACTAACTCATACTAAGTGATGGTTTTGGACGGTTTCTAGCATATTTTATCCATCTTGTTTAGATACATTGTGGGGAACACTTCATTTGTATAAACCATATACAAATTTAATATTTTAGCTAATTAACAAAGTTAGTGTTAAAATAAAATATGATGTATATTATCTCAACTTATCATACCAACCTAATAATATTCTTTTTTTTTTTAAATTAGTTGTGGGGTTGAGAGTGAAGAGTATGGTGGAATCATGCATGTTTGTGGTTCACTAGTTTGACATCACACCACCATGAGTGGCTAATGACAGCGCAAGTGTGCAGCCTTTTATGTTATCACTACCAATAATTGTGTCTAAACCTAAATTAAATATATATTTGTGTGGTTTTGGATAATTGCATGCATTAAAAATATTACTATCAATAGATGTATCTTGTGGAATTTAAACTCATTAAAAATATTACTATCATAGATATATCTTATGGAATTTAAACTCATAACTTTGATTGAAAAATCAGTCATTTATACTATCACATAAACCAATTACATTCTTCTATAAATCGTTATTACGTCATGAAACACGTGCGTGGATGGTAACTTGAGTTATTGGACTTCTAAACCAGGTGAGTTTGGTTTGTTTTCTGAGCTGAGCTTGCTTGTACGAGACATGTGTTATATATGTTGTTGTTCGAACCAGACCATGTGAGAGGGTCTTATCTGGTTCGGACATGTGGGCTATGTTGTTATCCGAACGGATAACATGTACGTGTTGGTATTCTGACTTTCTGAGTAGACCAGATGGATGTTTGGATTGTTCATCTTCCGTATAAGGAGAATTCGATCCGGTCATACATCATCAGATATCGAGACCGACAATGCATTAAGTTTATATTGCTTGATTAGCTTCATATCTTTTGTAAGTTAGATTTATTTTGGATGGTTCTTATAATTTGTATTTGACATTATAATTAGTTGATAAAAAAGATTGAAAAGAAGTAACAGAAATTTAATAATGCATCGCATGAATAAAAAGTGTCTATAAAAACTTTAGAACATACTTTTCGATCCAGATTCATATTACAAATAAGTTTTCCTTTACTATTTTGGAGGGGGGAAACTCTAAATTCCTTACCACATGTCTTGATCTTTACCTAAACTTATGATGCATGCACCAGCCACCACACTTATTAACTAATAACATATTAATTAAGGATTAACCTTGTCCACATGAGTTGTTTAATTAGCTAAACAAGTTTTATGAAACTTATGTTTGAAACAATATGAAAAGGATAAATAATAATAATAATCTTATTTTCATCATTTTTTTATTTATTATAATTAACTTTTTAGTTCTGAATATCATATCTAACAATAATAATAATAAATAAAAATGTATGGAGGATACATGTTGCTCTCTCGTGTCTCCTCATCATTATTTTTGTTTAAATAAATATATCAAATACTAATTTCTTCATTTTTTTTAACAGAGGCCCGAACACTCAAATCTCATTTCGCCTGAATAACATAACATGACATGGAGATAAAAGTGTGACAATTGATAACTTTTAGACCAACATCTAATTTCATTTAAACATCATTATGTAGAACTTTTCATGTTAGACTTGATTTTTATACAGCAAGCTCGAGGATAACTCATAGATCTGAAAAAAACGTAAATTTTATGGACAAAACTTATTTATATTTCTTTTTTGTGAAATAAATATATTTTTAACTAAATCGAAACATATCACCAACGGTCGTCAAGTTAACACATTTGATAAACTAAACAAGTGGGTGACTTAGACACTTGACTCATATTCACGTATAATCATGTTATTAAACCTTAATATGTCTTAAGTGTTTTAGGACACGGTTAGGTCGGTCCATACATGGATTGCTACGTATCTCACACCTTGCGTGCTTAGGTAAGGAAAAAAAAATACATGCTTGTTTATTTCGGACACAAGTACTTTAGATATCATTACGTATTACATGAGTGTCATCATTATTCCCTTAAGTCCCCTGTCTTGCTATCTTGCGGTGTTAATTATGGTTCTAAGCTTGAAAGTTGTTAATAGAACTATTTGGGTTGACACTCCGTCTGTGGCTAGTCGATGTAACCTTTACTATAGGTCAATCGTGTGCATAATTGTTCATAGACATTGCAATGTTTTGGGATGAGACATCGGGGTGGGGGGATCATTGATTGTCAAGCTTAGGTTACATGAGTTCATGGCAATAGTAAACTTATGTGATATTATTTTAGGTAAGAATAAGCACTTGGAAATCTTGTGGTCCATGGAAACTAATTTTATTAACTAAACTTGTGTACTCAATCACCAACATTATGTTGATCCGTTTTAACATGATATTCTTAGGTAACCAACATTATGTCGATGTGTTAATTACGCATGTTGATGCATATGAGTCACATGTCATTGCCTAACAACATTTTGTGAGATTTTCCTTGCATAACGTAAGTTTTAGGTCATGTTTGTCAAATCTTAAATGTCTTTGATTGTGAAACTCGAAACAACTATTGTACTGGTCATTTGGTATTTGCTAAAACAATGTTTTTGGGTGATTTGTTTACATTCCTATAGACGCCGTCTATTGTAATCGATGACTGTGATCCACGCCGTGATGGGGTGTGACAAAAAGATAGTGTATATATTCTCATATATCATAGATAGTAGGTATAATATGGTTTTATGAGGTATTCGTCCTTTTAACTACTATAAAAATAAAAAATAAATGGATAAATTTCTTTTTTTATCTATTCATTACTTTAAAAGTTGCTGAAATTATGTAAGTACTTTGATGTGACTCACTCTGGGGACTCATGGTTAAGTTGTTTAATGTGAAAATTAAATTTTTAGTTTATTGTTGGTGTCCTGTAGGAATCACTATGAAATGAGAAAGCGTGAAATTCTTGTCAATTGTTTATATAACACATGTGTCAGAAAAACAAAATCTTAATTAGATTTTGAGCTTTTTTCGTAAGATCTAAAAGTTTTAACCGATTCACACTTTACATCAAAAAAAAATTTATGTCATTTATTCATTTTAAGTATTATCGATGGACTAATTACGCATGTTGATTCGTAATAATTGTAAGGTGTATCAAATATTCAAAGATGTTGATTCAATATTTTTAAAGTATTATTAATATGCTAATTACCCATCTTAAAATAAATTATTAGAAATCAGTGTTAATATATGAAAAGTAAATTTTGTTTTCTAATTTTGTTCAATTTTTTTTATCATTAGATAAACAAAAAGTTTTGAAATTACTTTAGAGTGCTTATATAGACACCCAAGGTTTTATTAAATTCACCATTTCCCTACGGTCGTTTCGCTCCAAACGGTCGTTTCAAGGTCGTTTCATTTAAAACATGTGTATACAAACTATGTTTAAAATATCTATAATTAAGTTTATATTTTTTAAAGAAAGTAAAAAACAAAAAAAAATGGTTGTGGATATGTTAGAAGGATTTTATTAAAAAAGTAGCGGTTGTCATGTTGTGTACATCTTCAAAGACATGAACCCAACTTTGCCAAGTAACCTTCCACATGCCACCAGGATTAGGATTACGTCACCAATTATTCATGCATCCTATCTTATTCACCTTCCACTTCCACTTCACTTCTATATATATATATATATATATAGTTATATATATATATAGTTATATACATATGCTTCTTCAATTCGATCGGTCAATCTCAAATAACTCCACAAAGATGAACAACAATCATAGTAGCACCGCCACCTGGCACCGCCGGAAATGCATCGGAAAAGGATCATTCGGAGTGGTCAACCTTGCGGTTGACCACGACTTCACCTTCGCCGTCAAATCCGTTGACAAAAACTCCGGAGACTTACATCTCCGGAGTTTGGAGAACGAGATTCGGATTCTGAAATCTCTATCGTCGCCGTACGTAGTTACGTATCTCGGCGACGACGAGACGTGTGAGTTCCGGTCGGTGTACCGGAACTTACACATGGAGTACATGCCACGTGGCACTCTTATAAACATGACAAAAAACAAGAGTGTCACGTGGCAGTTGTGCCGACGTTACATATGGTGTGTAACGTCGGCGTTAAGTTACATTCACTCCCGAAACGTCGTCCATTGTGACGTTAAGGGAGCGAATGTGTTGATCGGAAACGATCCCGGGACGGCGAAGCTTGCCGACTTCGGCTCGGCTTTTGAAATTGACGGTCGGTTTCCGGGGACACGTGGCAGTCCGATGTGGATGGCGCCGGAGGTTATAAGAGGCGAGTATATCGGACCGGAGTCCGACGTGTGGTCGTTAGGGTGTACGGTGATTGAGATGCTCACCGGAAAGCCAGCGTGGCAGGACAGGGGCGCCGAAACCGTCCGGCAGATCGGATATTCCGACGAGTTACCGGAGATTCCGTCTCCGATTCCCGACGACTTACGTGATTTTTTACACAAGTGTTTGAAGCGGGATCCGAGAGAGAGGTGGAGCTGCGATCAGCTGCTGCAGCACCCGTTTCTGCTATCCTGTTCCTCCCCATCGCCACCGCAGATCGCGATCAACGGCTGTAAATTGTCGCCTAGATGCGTGTTTGATTGGTCTGATTCAAGCTCTTCCAACGAATCAACACTCGACACGTGTCAATTCACCATGAAATTGGACAAATCACCGTCTAACGCCAAACAGAGGATTGGTAAATTAGCTTCAAGCTCAGGGGTAGAATGGGAATCAGAAGGTTGGGAGGTGGTGAGGCACGTGACGGTTGCCATAAGTTCTGGATTTTCAGAAACGGGTGAAACGACGTCGTCGGAAGCAAGTGTGAGTGGGAGTGGAGGGGCAAATTGGGAAAATATAGAATCTGATGGTAGTTATGATCACGAAATTGAAAGTACAGCCACTGAAGCGTGGGGTACTATGATCATCGGGTTGATGTATAGATATACCGTTGATGTGTACAAATGTTACATGTATGATTGGATGGAAAATTTGTATTTGATAATTATGTTTAATTTGAATTTTATCCTACAAATTCACTATATGCAATGGATAACTTCAACGCCAAGTCTTCTTTTTAATTTGACAATATAGATTTGATTTTAAAAAGCACGAGGTGATTTGGAAAACGTAACGTAACGGCTTTGGCTCTCATAACATAACAATTCTTCATTTTTTTTTTCTCTAATGGTTAAAATCATTAGATATTTACGCTTTGTACGATTTGATCATATAACACTATAACTGAAAATTACCATTTTCAGCTTAAATGTTTCAACCTAATTGACTAGTTTAACCCTGACTATTTTAAGTCAAAAGTTATAATTAATATGACTAATTTAAGTATCCACTTAAAGTCTATTTTATTGAAATTTAGTATTCCAATTAATTATTGTTTACCAAGATTAGTAAACTTATAAGTTTCAAAATACAATTCATTGAATTGAAAAATTTTAGTTATTTTGAATTTCACGAATCAAAGGCCTCTTTAGTTATACATTTAGTTTTTGATATAACCCGGTCATACATTGTGTGTTGATAAAAGGACTATATTAAAGTGAAAGAAATGAAGGTTATTGTTCTTGCTTTATAACAAACTTTTAAAGGAATATTGGCGTGGGAATATGCCTTAACAATGAAGATAACGCAATATTCAATCCTATTTTTTTACAGGACAGTCATTATATTTATAAAAAAAATTATCAAATGATCTCTCAAGATTTTAAAAAGTGAGTGACTTTTACCAAATAATTCAAAATTTAAGTCTTATCATTAAGAGATACGCAGATTTAGAAATAAGATAAAAGGACGTATTAGCTTTCTAACAAAATCAATTTATAATGTATTTTTTTTTAAATGCTCCAATAAAAAGATAAAAATGAGCCTTTAAACCTTTGTAGTGATTTGCACTTTTGGCTTACCTTTATTGCTAGCTTCCCAATATCATGTTACCTTTCTTCCTAGTTCTTATCCGTTCTTAAAATCAAATGTGTCAAATCACATTCTCTGCAAAATAAGGACGTTGTTTTACTTTTGAAGAAATTAATTTAGAAGATATAATAGATATCAAAACACCTGGCTATATGTATTGGTTAATGAATATAAGAGAAACGGTGTTTTGGTATGTAAAGTCATGGATAAAGATCGTTTGAAAACTTTTTTTATTATAAAAACCAAAAAAATCCTTTTAAACGAGTGTTATTAGAGTGATTTTACATTTAAAATTTTAAAATATCACTACCGTTACTCATTTATTTTGGTTATTTACATGTAAGAGTGGAAGTCATTTTTATAAAACTAATTCAAATATTTTACGTGTAAAAACTATTTAAAATATGTAACAAGAGTTAGTTTAAGGATGTAAAGTGTTACAAAACTCTTAGTTTAAAGATGTCTAGTATAATTATTAAAACATAAAAGAACAAACCTTGAAGTTGATTCAAAACTATAGGAGGTTTTCTATAATTTTAACTCTTATTTTTGTAATTGATCTCTAATAATATAATCTATATATTAAAGGTTTAGGTTAGGTTACTTTATTATAATGGTTAAAGTAGGTTTGTGGTGAGTTGTGTTTGTAAGACATGCTTGTTATAAAGGAGCATCTAATCACCCACCTAATTTTACTTCTCATCACATGTTATGGATTAATTAACTCTTTTACTTTATGGGTATTTTATAAAGTTTTAATTATCGAAACATTGACATTTTGTAGTCATGAGAAACTATGAACGTCTTGGGATGAGCCGGTCTATGATGCTTAGATTTTCAACAGATGTGTTCGTGTTACTAGAGGCATTTACGAACAGCTAATGATCTAAAAGTCACTTATCCTTTTTTAGATTAGCTTGGGATGCTAAAGGACATCAGGGTTTTACTAATACAAAAAATACATAACTACACTTTATCAAATGGCGTATGGTATGGATGAGCAAACCTTAACCGCTAACTGAAACTAACCGATAACTAAACTGTCACCAAACTGAATTAACCAATTACTGAGATTAACCAAAAGTATGGTTAAGGTTCTTTAATTAACTGACAAATCGGTTATGGTTATGATCAAACGTATCTCATAACCGAACCAGATATATATGTATCTTTTCCTTGTAAGGAATGATCATACAAAAAAAAAGAGCAATGTTGTTTTGATTATTGAGGTCTTTAAAAGCTCAACAGAGAACTCAAAATGATCATCAACATCAATATAGAAAGATGAAGGCTGTCAATTAGTTTATCTTCATAAACATTACCTCTTTCATGTACCAGAATTTCAATTCTTGGCCTACTGAAAGTTGAACATTTAAATGTTTTTGCACATCTTGGCATATAAAAGAAGATTCAAGATTGTTGCTACAGCTTATAATATAGATATTTGTTGTGCCAGATGATCCCAACAACGACCCAGCTAGCCTTGTGGATTTCCTTTCTTTATAAATAGTATTAATTGAATAACTTGTTTTTCTTGGCCCTTAATTTGCTATGGAAGTTGATCCTACATCGACCCTGAAGAGGTTTTGGGTTTTTTCCCAACTTTATAAAGTGTATCTTACTTTTCATGAAATTCATAACCTTAGACTACATTTGTCTAATTAAATTTAGTTCAAAACTTTTATTGAATGAAATATTAACATCTTCCTAAAAAAAAGTAGTTCAAAACTTTAAACGAGTAGATTAACCAAAACCGACCACTAAAAGAGACTTTAACCGATTATTCATAATCGAATGTGGTTATAGTTTAGCTCAACAGTTAACTACCCTAACCAATGAGGATAAAGTTAAAATTTTGATGGAAGCTAACGCCAAACGCTCTATCGAGAGGATAAAGGAACACCAAAACACCAACACTATATCATACACGACTTCCACACATCCCAATCTTTTTTTTAAACGGTCAACGAATGTCACGGAAAACCCGGGGACTGTTTACACCAGTTGAGCTCATCCCAGGGAAAATCCACCTCCGCGAGCGGCCGGGTAGTAAAACCTGGGAGCTCAGGGATCGAACTTGTGACCTTTCAGTCCCAAGTCTCCCCTTCCAAAGTGTTGCCAGTAAGAATTGAACATGTGTCTCCGATAGAGAACATAGGCTATCTACCACTATAGCACAATGGAAGTTGTCTAAAAACATTAAACTTAGCTCTATGATTAACCCAAAAAATACATAAGCTTCTCACATTTGCAAAGACATTACCCAATGACTACAAAAGTGGCAAATTTTAAATCATATGAATCTGCAAAGCTAATCATGCCTACTTAGATTGAATCGCTTCAACAGTTAGCTACCCTAAACAGAAGAGTCTCTAAATGACTAAAAAAGTGTCAAATTTTAAATCATATGTATCTGCAAAGCTAATCAGGTCTTCTTAGATTGAATCTGCTTCAACAGTTAGCTACCCAAATCAAAATGCAGAAAAGCCTCTAAACGACTACAAAAGTACCAAATTCAAATCAAAAGTTCTACATTGAAACTGCTTCAGATCATAAGCTAGAGAGCAAAATAGCAATAGATTCTTAACCAGATCCAGAAAACTCATAACAAACCGTAATTTGACACAAATTAGGGTTTTAACGAAACTCATATCCAAATGTATCATCAAACCCTAGCATAACAGCTACAGAATTTAGAGTATTAAACATAAATCGAAACAGTAAACGAACAATGAAATAGACGACATATCTGCTTCAAAGCGGCGATCTACTTGGATCGCTGTCTCATCTTTCGACGCTTCCTCTTCAATCTCCTCATCCTCTTCTTCTTCCACTGCAAATTAAAGACGCCATGAATAGATGTTAGTAAAATCAAAAACTACGAGAATTCGTTTGACGATAGTGAAATTGAAAGGAATGATGACGTAAACGTTGCAGAGATGATGAATTACCTTCGCTCTCATCGTGACGCCGACTGGATTTCAAAGTTCTGAAAGCAAAAGTGAAGGAGAGCGGCTGAAGTTCGATTTATGGTGAAACCCTAGATGGTTTTGTTTTGTTTTCATGGGCCGGGGGGTACTATACTTTAAATTCGAAACCGTTTAAAGTAGTAAAAAAGGTTGTGGCCTATCAGCCTATGGGCTATCCCAACTATACCATATAGAAATTGGTATTAAAATTACATAAAGAGAAAGCAGGAAAACAAAGAATAGTTGTTTGTAGTTTTAATTTGGAAAGCAAATCAATGGAGAATGTGTGCAGGTTGCTTGATAATCTGTAAACGAGCCGAATCGCTCGTGAGCTACTCGAGAACGAATTAGTAAAGAGTTCGAAATGAACCTAGCCTTAACGAGCTCAAGCTTCGAAATAGGGCTCGTTTACTAAACAAGCTTGAGCCCGAGCTTTATGTAGCGAGCTTAAGCCAGCTTGTGATCCTTAACGAGTCGTTTATTTATATGATTTATTAAATATATTTTTAAAAGATAATTATTATTATATGTAGAATTATGATAAATAAGATGTATTATTTTCTATATAAAAAATAATTCTAAATATATATACATTTATTTAGAATAACATATAAAAAAATTAATTATAAACGAGTCAAGCCCGAGCCGAGCTTGAGCTTTAAAAACAAAGTTCGAATCGAGCCGAGCTCGAGTTCTGTTAAATTTAAATGAGCCGGTCTCTAGTCTAGATGAGCTTAGGCTCGACTTGACTTGTTTACACCCCTATTAGTTATGTGTTGTGCACTCGTTTCTTCGATAGTTCGATAGATTTAGAGTTTCTTATGGTCTTGCTCTCGTCAGCTAGGATGTTATTTCGGTTTTAACAAGCGTGAGGGGTGAAACACACACGGGAGACCAAATGATGGACCTCTCTCATCTCTCTTACATTAGAGTCTTATTCATATTTTCTTCATCCTTCTAGTCGTTTTTCATATTTGGTAGTTTTTTTCATTTAGCCTCCTTCGAACGCCTTCAAATTATGGCGCGTTTTTTCAGCCCCTCGTCCCTGAAGCTGCACTATATCCACTAAAATTCGAACCTCATCCCCGAAATGTTGTGTTCATCTTTTACAATACATAGAAGAAAAGTTGTATGTTTTACTTATTGACGTAAAAACAATATTTGCGACCACATATAATGATATGAAAACGAGACTTAGCTCATTTGATAGAGGTTTTATCACTTAGTTGGATTAGTTGGAGGTCTTGAATTCAAACTTGAAGAATCATATAATTTAATTTGTAAAATCTTTCAAAAGTAGAAATGTAATATGATATTTGGTATACTGACATATAAAAGATCCTAAACTAAACATAAAATAAAGAATAAAGTAAAAAATAAAAAAATAAAAATTAATAAAAATTGTTTTTAACTTGTTTAGCAAACAATCCGCAATGAATTGCTCTTAACTACATAGTCATCTTCCACAAGAAACCACCACCTCCCAATGTCCCTACAAATTCGAATCTCAAATCACCACCATTATAACACACCTTCACACACCATCTCTTTCTCACTAAAATTCCCACAACTCCAAAAAGATCCATGGAAGGAACGGAAGCAGATGTAGGCGCCAGCGGTGGTTTCAAGGACGCCACCATGGGTCGGCACATTGCTCGCCGCCTAGTCGAGATAGGCGTCACCGACATCTTCACCGTCCCCGGAGACTTCAACCTCACCCTCCTCGACCACCTAATCGCCGAGCCTCGGCTCAAAAACATCGGGTGTTGTAACGAGCTCAATGCCGGTTATGCTGCCGATGGCTACGCTCGGTCCCGCGGTGCTGCGGCCTGTGTGGTCACATTCACTGTTGGCGGGTTGAGCGTGATTAACGCTATAGCCGGTGCTTATAGTGAGAATCTACCCGTTATTTGTATTGCGGGTGGTCCGAATTCGAATGATTTTGGAACTAACCGGATCCTTCATCATACCATTGGGATACCGGATTTTAGCCAGGAACTAAGGTGTTTCCAGACTGTTACTTGCTACCAGGTAAAATGTATTACCATCTGATAACAATAAAGTGTTTTACTAAAGTCACTCAAATTATTATAATTTGATTGTGTGGGTGGCGCAGGCGGTGGTGAGTCATTTGGAAGACGCTCACGAACAAATAGATAGGGCGATTTCGACCGCTCTAAAAGAAAGCAAGCCGGTTTATATAAGCATCAGCTGCAATCTGCCCGGCATTCCTCACCCTACTTTTATCAGAGACCCGATCCCGTTTTCACTCGTTGAGCGGTAAGCTAACACCTTTGCCATATGCTTGTTCATATACATATCGAATCCATTCATGAGATTTGATTCATGCAGTACGAGTAACTCGTCGGAGTTGGCGGCGGCAGTCGAGGCGGCAGCCACCTTCTTGGGCAATGCGGTAAAGCCTATACTAGTCGGTGGCCCGAAGCTCCGTGTCGCAAAGGCTATGCAAGCTTTTGTAGAGTTAGCAGACGCTAGCGGCTATGCGTTGTCGGTAATGCCCTCGGGTAAAGGGATGGTACCGGAGACACATGAGCATTTTATCGGGACGTACTGGGGTGCGGTTGGGACTTCGTTTTGTGGCGAGATTGTTGAGTCAGCTGATGCGTATCTCTTCGCGGGACCGATTTTTAACGATTACAGTTCGGTTGGCTACTCGTTGTTACTCAAGAAAGAGAAGGCTGTAATCGTGCAGCCGGACCGTGTGGTTATCGGCAACGGTTCTGCTTTCGGGGGTGTTTTGATGAAAGATTTTCTTGAAGAGCTTGCAAAAGTAATCACTAAAAACACTACAGCTTACGAGAATTACCACCGGATCTTTGTTCCAGACGGGCAGCCAAATCCCCCTGAACCTAACGAGCCGTTACGAGTCAATATTTTGTTCCAACATATACAAAAAATGCTCACCGAGAACACTGCAGTTCTTGCTGAGACAGGGGATTCATGGTTTAACTGTCAGAAGTTGAAGCTGCCTGAAGGATGTGGGTACGTTAACTAATAAAGTTTTTTTAAACAAGGTTTTTGTGTGATTTATGATAATTCATGCATATAAAGAGGGGGAGAAGTTTGTGTTACTCTTCTAGGTATGAATTCCAAATGCAGTATGGTTCAATCGGGTGGTCAGTTGGTGCGCTCCTTGGCTACGCGCAGTCTATACCAGATAAACGGGTCATTGCCTGCATCGGGGACGGCAGCTTTCAGGTAAAACAAAATCTATGAACTGTGAGGGTTGTATAAGAGGTCAGGTCAATCTAACATGAAATGCTTTTAAGCAAGGTTCACTCTTTTAAGCAATATCATTATAAATTTTAAGGAGATGGTCTCAAGGGTTTTATGCATTGACACTTTCCTTTTTAACAATTATATGTTTTTTCAGTTAAAAAACATATGGGTCGGGTTGGATAAGAGACCAAAACAGGGTAATAGATTTCAACCAATACAATACCCACAAAAGAGCTACCTATATCAACCAAAAAACATGAAAAATTTCACATAATGGATTGCTTAAAAACCTTGAGCCAAAGTTTGTATGTATGTTAAAGAGTATGTTAAAGATAAAACATAGAGTTTCTACCAAGTAAATAAGTCAAAACCGTCACGTATATGTGAAGGTAACGGCACAAGACGTGACAACAATGATACGAAACGAGCAAAAGAGCGTAATATTCCTGATAAACAACGGAGGCTACACCATAGAAGTCGAGATCCACGACGGGCCTTACAACCTGATCAAGAACTGGAACTACACAGGAGTCGTAGAAGCCTTCAACAACGAAGACGGCAAGCTTTGGACCACAAAGGTAATACACTAAAAAAAAAAAAAAAAAAAAACTTGACCTAAAGTATTGAACCAATCTTAAATTCTTATTAAAATTTGGGATAATAAAGGATTGATTAGTGAGAATTAACAGGTGAAATGTGAAGAGGAACTGATAGAAGCAATAACAACAGCAACAGGAGAGAAAGAAGATCATTTGTGCTTCATAGAAGTGATTGTTCACAAAGATGATACAAGCAAAGAACTGCTAGAATGGGGCTCAAGAGTCTGCTCAGCTAACAGTCGACCCCCTAATCCTCAGTAATTTTACAATTTTGGTCTTGTTTTTAGGGCTTTGAATTCAATGTCATGACGCAATGAAATTAGCCAGCAAATAATCTTTGAAACAAATTAGGGCTTTAAATTTTAACGAGCTCCATAACCAAATTGTATCATTATCCATCAATCGCTACGATAACAGCTACAGAATTCAAAGATAAGAAGGGGAATTAAACATAAATGGAAACCGTAAATCAACAGCGGAAGAGGCGACGTATCTGCTACTTGGATCGCTGCCTCATCTTTCGACGCTTCCTCTTCAACCTCCTCATTCGCTTCTTCTTCCACTGCAAATTGGGGAGGCCATGAACAGATATTAGTAAAATAAAAAATTAGGTAAATTTGTTTGACGATTGTGAAATTGATCGATCACCTTAGCTCTCATTGTGATGCAATTGCCGGCCGGCTGGATTTCGGAGTTCCGATCGAAGCAGGTGAACGAGCTGCGGAGTTGCAGTGAATGAATGTTTATAGTGAAACCGAAACCCTAGCTGGTTTTGTTTTTTCTGGGGCGGGTCGGGTACCATACCCGATTACGGAAACGGATGCTCCGAATATAATTTCCTAAAGTTGACTTATGTAGGGAACCTACTCGGCAAACAGAGTTTTTTACGGAAGCCCAAGGCCGTAGTAGTTGAGCATACACGAACAGTTAGATTGTAAAACCTGAAAACTAGGGGGGATCGAACTTAGGACCTTAAAGTCCTAAGTCTCCCCTCATCGACTGAGGACCAATTGACCACTAGGGCGATCATTTTCAATTTCAAAATCTTTAAATTTCTCAATTTTTATATAAAACCAGACCGCAACATGAGATCTATATCAGCATAACATTCAATCAAAGAGTTAAAGTTACGATCTACATTCTCCTATCGGCCACACATTATATATTATATGACACCGAATAATCCAAGCTTCTTGACCGTTGAAAACAATCTTAAGATTTGATCTCAGTCGTTCATGTTAATTGAGCGGTTAAGGAAACCTACGTCATGTTGGTAATTAAACGAAAGGTCTATCGTTCATCACCATCTTATTTGCGGTTGAATTTTCATCACCTTCACCTCGCTATCTCGGTTCTCATGGTAATCAATCTTCGTTTCGAATTTGAGGCCTAGAAGCTCATATGTTTCGTTTCCTGTAACCTTCGATTCATCATCTCCTTGATCGATTCTTGTTAATTTTTCTTTCTAGTTTATCCATATCATGCTTTAGCCTCTCATAATCGATGTGTTTTTTCAGAAAGGCTCTCATATTACCGGAAACAACGGAAGATGATGATAGAGATTCTTCATTTCTTTCTGTTGATGAAGATGAGAGTGATTATAATGATGATACGTTTGAAGCTGAGGAAGTTCAACATGAGGAAGTTCAACATGAGGACGTTCAACATGACTAGTATTAATTTGAAGCTTAGTGCTTTGAGTAAGTATGCATCAAAACATCAATTGTGAAAAGCTCTTTTGAATCTATGTGTAGTTCAATTTTTATGCTTCTTTTGAACTGAAATTGGGGGATTTAGGTATGGATTAGCAACTATTTTCTGCTTTTGGGTCAATAGATGGATTCTATGAATAGATTATTATATCCCATATATTTATGCATCTATTAAGTCTTGAAATTTCATCATGGAACAACTGATGATAATGAATAACTAACTTATCATGGATCATTTTATCATTGTATAATTTTGATTTGTAGTAGAGTCTAATTGTTATACATATCGTTATTGTTTATTGATTTTCCTTTACGATTTCATATTTCTGATTTCATAAATATAAATGCAATCTAACCCACAAGCTTAATGTTTCAATCTTGTGGATGGTTTTATGGGAGTTCTTTCCTGTCTTCATGATCAACTGCAAATGCATAAAGTTGAAGGAAACAGCTGCAGGGTGTCAAATTTATATTTGCTAAGTTAATTTACTCATGGCCTTTAAGATACATTATCATTTGATTTGGTCGCTATTTCTTTATCGAGCGGTATTCATAGCTAATAACCAATTTACCATCTCTTATTACAGACGCTTACAAGAGCTGCGAGTTGCAGGAACTATAGGAGAAGGCATCATTATCCTGATTGTGATTGATTTAGGTTTGTATAAATCCTCCATAATCGTTATTTAATTTCATGACTATAATTTGATACCAGCCAAATGAGTTTTGGAGAGATGCTGATAATGGTTAGTAAGTTTTCTAATTTGATTGCATAACATGTTATTTTTTATGTTATCTTGGAATTTGCATCTCACTATTCTTGGTTTCATGCTACAGAAACCAATCACTATTTGGCAATTCATAGAGAAGCACTAGCTTTTGTTGAGCAAGCAACTCAGGTCAAATTTCACATCTTTTTGGATCTTTTCTACAAAAACCGATTAATATTTGCCAAATCTTAGAGAATTACTGGCGTTTGTTCGTAGGGTTGAAGAGGTTGCTTCGACGTCTTATCTTTGAGGAATGCGAGACATACAGGGTCTACACTCAAATCTTGGCCTCAACAATTCTCCTCGGGGCAAATTTCACATATTTTAGGCCTTCAGTATATATAATTTTACTCTTGGTTTTAGAAAGAGGCAGGTGAGGCAATTTGAAAAAAGCCTTGCGCCCTTGTGGCGGTGCTTTATGTACATCTAGGTCAAAATTGCGTCCGCAGGATGCTAACATGTAAAAAAACAAAATAGCGGAGGGATTATGACATGTTTACTTGATATGTAGACTGATATGTAAATAGATGAGAGAGATACAACTTTAGGTTGTACATAAAGCTTATTTTGTTGTACATAGAGCAACACCTCAAAATTTAAACGTATACCTTGGTACGTCCCATGCTTATTAAAACCCAAGTTTTACATATATTCTTAATAATTCCATCTTATGTTACGCAAACAAACTATTATTGTTATTCTCTTGTGCACTTCCAAGTGATGATAGAAGTAGAAACTAGGAATGTCAAATTATATGCAATTCTTGTGCCACTTTTGAAGTTCCTAATAGAAATATCTTTTATGTGGTGTATGAAGCATAACAACATCAATTAGTTGCTCAAAGACGAAGACTTCCTCCGATTTAAAAAAAAGACAATAAAAATTCATCAAATTATTAAAAATCGTCAAACTTGTAAAACCGGCCAGTCTATTCGACCCAACCAACTATAATTAGTATGTCGCATCTTCCACATTTGTAATGACCTTAAAATCGTAATGTTACAAATGCGGTTGTGACAACACTGACAAAAGTTGTTGGTAGTAATCAGAATTTTGACCGAGATCTCATTAGTCCCCTAGAATCGATAAATTGATTTTACCGATTTTGTTTGTGCGTTAAATGAAGGAAGATGAACGATGGATGATGAAGAAGAAACTCATATCCCTTATCTCCTCATTGTTTGTGACCCCTAGTTTTTCTTTCTCTGCGTATGTTAATGACAAGGTTGCAGAAATCGCTTGGCGGTAGCTCGACGGTCGATTGGTGTTAAGCGATTAATCGGATTAATCGTGATTAATCAACGATTAATCGGAGACCCTAAATTATTACAAATATATATATATATATATGATCATTGGAAAAACTCATAAATATTGGAAATCCTGGAAAATATTAATAAAAAAAAATCTCAAATGAACCTAACACTATATATATATATAAACATTTACATATTCCAACATGTCAATATCCTAGTATAGTTAATAAGTAAATAAGTAAATAACCTTAAAAAGTAATAAACTAGTATTTATATAAACGTTTAAGTAAAAAAAATACAATAATAAAGTCGAATATGTTCAATAATCCCAAAAAACAAACATATTTAAGTCAAATACTACAATATCAAAGTAAAAAAATACAGTTTTTTAAGTTTTTCATTTTTTTAATTATTAAAGTTGGCTAATCGTCAAGGCCGCCAAGACCTCTAAGGACCAAGGACCGATGTTGACCGTCGTTGACCAGCTGACCGTTAAACCATTAATCGTAGACGGTGAGGTGCCGTTAAGCGATTAATCGTTGACTAATCACCGATTAATCGCGATTTCTGCAACATTGGTTAATGAAGTACAAGATTAGAGCGATGAGATTTTAGAGGTTTTTTTTTGGGTTTAATTAAAAAAAGACTGTAAAATACCAAATATACCATTCACTTAACATAGTTAAGTCGTTAGAAGAAGGAATATTTTTCAATTTTTTCAAAACAAAGATATAGCTTAAATGGTGTAACTAAATTAGTTAAATACATCATTTCTATATTTTATTCTTGGTTTAATAGCAAAAGAAAAAAAAAATAGTCCACGAAACCAATACCCCACAAGGCCACAATGGACTGAGTAATTTGATGCTGCGGATTGGCGCCGCGCGATGCCACGTGGACCCACCGCTAAAAATCTCAGCCTCCAACCCCCAACACCACTCCTCACCAGTCACCACTCTTCCCATTCTTATCGAAACCTCCATCTCACAATTTCAATCTATTCTTCAACTCATGTTTCTTGTTTAATTTCAAGAAAACCCATTCTCAGTTTCATTGTTTACTGAACTCCCAAATTGAGAATGGGTTCTGGTTCGTCAAAGAATCTTGACACCAGCTCCCATGGCAGTGGAGAGGAGAAAGACGACCATGGTGGTGGTCAACTTTATGTTTCTTTGAAGATGGAGAATCACAAGCTCAAAGGAGACCTTGTTCCTCATGTCTATGGCTCAGTCCCTCTTGTTGGTTCTTGGGATACCTCCAAAGCTGTAATCTTTACCCCCTTTTCCCTGCTTTTCCCTGAAAATTAACTCTCCATTGTTCCCTAGAAGCTTTTCTTTAATGGTGTTTAGAAGTTCATTTTTTTTGTTGCTAATTTTGATTTAGCTCAAATGCAACTTATAGTGAGACCTGTTTGTAGTCCCTGTTATGACCCATTTGGCCATTTATATAAATCTTTTTTCATGTACCTGGTTTCTATTTGAAAGTTTGAAAAACCTACTTCATGGTCCTTTTCAATACCCATGTTCCTAATTTTGAACATTTCCTAGTATAGCTTCAGTGAAACCTATATGTGTTTATAGTCTTTGATAATTCTACCTTGTATTTAGCTATATATCCATGTTTCATATTTGTAGTTTTTGATAATTCTCTTTTATTTAGCTTCCATTGAAACCTATTTATAATCTTTTTCAATACCCATGTTCCTAATTTTGAACATTTCCTTCTATAGCTTCAGTGAAACCTATATGTATACCGTGTTTCATGTTTGTAGTTTATAATAATTCTCTTGTATTTAGCTTCCATTGAAACCTATCTATAATCTTTTTCAATACCCATGTTCCAACTATGATCATTTTCTTGTAATTAGCCTCTACTGTGAACCAATTTGTAGTCTTTCTGACTTCCTCAATTTTGCACAATAAATCTAGTTTCCAGGGTATAACCTATTTACAGTCCTCAATTCAATGTTCATGTTTCTAGTTCTCTCAGTTTTTCACAATATTCTTGTTTCTAGCTTCGTGTGGAACCTATTTACAGTCTTTTTCTATGTTCATGTTCCTAATGCTGATAGTTTTTCTTGATTTAGCTTCCAATGGAACGCGAGTCAACCTCAATGTGGGAATTAAGCTTTGTTGTCCCTCCTAATCATGGTAGCTTCTTTTCTTTCTTTCAGTTTCTGCTCATTGGTCTATGAAGTTTCTATTCGTTTTGAGTCTTAACAAGTGATTTTGTAGCAACTGAAAACAATTAAGGTCAACTGATTGTTTCCCGCCTCAAAATTTTTATGAATTGTAGTCTTAAAAAGGAAATGAACCATTACTAATACTACATTTAAAGGTGTTTTGATGTTAAATCTTCAAAACATCCTTGTCCATTTTGAATCTGATGAATTATAGCAGGTAGATCTTATGCCGCTAACCATTTTGTCTGTTTTTTTATAGAAACCTTGGACTTCAAGTTCTTATTGAAGCCCAAATACAACAATGTGCCATGCATAGAGGAGGAAGGCTCGAACAGGCAGTTCATGGGGGGTAAATTACAAGGGGTCGCACGATTGGCGGTTTTTAAGTTTAATGCAGATGACATTCTTGAATATCAAGTGCTGATTAAGGCCGATAGGGTTTCACCGTTTGATCTTGCTGCTAGTTGGAGAGCTTATCAAGAAAATCTTGAACCTTCAACTGTTCGTGGGATTCCTGATGTCAGCATAAATTCGTTGCCTGATGGGGTCGATGTATTTCTTTTCTTAGACTATTATTAATTTTTAAGATACACGTGGCCATTTTGACCCATTTACTCATAAACGGGTCAATTTTGGGTTGAAAAACAGTAAAAATAAGTAGTATTGTTTTTGTAATCATGATTAACAAATTATTTTTTTTATATAAATAAGCGTCAAAATACTGTTTGCTGGTCAACCCACCCTTACAGTTACTGGCCTGTTTCAACCACAACCGGTTTTGACTTTTGACCCGTTACCCAACTCGCCCAAGCGCTCTTTTAATTCTTGAAATATATATTCAGAAAGGCTCTTCAACCAGTTTGGACCTTGATCTGGAACAATATTTAGTCCCGGCTCCAGCAACTCCTGTGGTTTATGCTGCTAATTTGACTGAGACGCCAAGATCTTTAAAACATGGTGGGGCGTTTTCCAAAGGTGACGTGTCAACCAAAGATACATGTGTTTCTGTTGATCCTCCTGCAACCATAAAGGTGATTATTTGTGTTATATAAACCATAAAGTTATTATTTTGATATGGGAAATTGAATTTAGAATGAGGTAATAATGTGCAGTTAGGAATATGTTCATCCAAACATCAAAAACTAGTTGTTGCAGCTTCAAGTTATATTGATAAGATAATTTATTTCAAATGAACAGGAAGTGGAATTTGTTGTTCCGGATCCACCTAAACTATTTCATCCACCTGGCATGGTTGAATCAAAATCTGCGGGTACATTCATACCACAACAAAAACAAGATATTTTCAGAGCAATTTTTGTGGATAGAGGTGTGGGGTCCCCAAGGTTAGTCAAATCAGCAAGTGCAGATACTTTGACCGGTAGTGGTAAACCAGGAGCTAAGGTTTGTAAAAAGAAAACTAAACGCTAAATATTTGTAAAACGTGTTTCTGCACTTGTAATTTTGTTATAAAATTGAATTATTGTTTTCAGAGATCGATGCCTGCGGCTGCTGGGGCTGTTGCAGCTGCAGCTGTTGCTGATCAAATGCTTGGACCAAAAGAAGATATGCATCTCGCCATTGTTTTGGTAATTTTTTTATAACTTTATTAAGGTTAATCATGAATAAAAGTGGTACCTTGGGTAACAGGTTAAGATGGAAAGTTGTTTTCCTTATCAAAATGGGTTGGGTTGTGTGGGGCTACCTGTAACGTTTTTAATCCAAAACTTGTAATTATTATTTTGTAGATATTACTATATTAGTGTGTTAACTGTTAAATACGATTACAAAAGTTATATTATTTCAATAGTGATCTCATCTTTTTACCAAAAGTGATATAAGAGGTTTTAGGCTTAAAAAATGCACCTAGAGCAACTTTCGACCCTTTTCCTTTTAGCTACTTTTAAAAGTTCACTTGTTTGACCCATTATAGATAAAAACTTAATGTGAATCGAGCTTTTCATACATAAATGGGTTGTAAAAATCTTGATTGTACATGGTAGGTTGGCTTGCCAGCTCGTGGCAAAACTTTTACTGCTGCTAAACTTACAAGGTATCTCCGTTGGTTAGGTCATGACACAAAGCACTTCAATATTGGCAAGGTGATTGCTTCACTATTTCTTTATCATTTACCTTTTTAGATTAAAGCATGTGGATAATGATAAATGGTGTAATTGTTTTCGTTGTGTAACAGTACCGAAGGCTCAAGCATGGAACTAATCAGGTGGGTGGGTTTGATTTTGGATAGATTCACTTTTATGTTAGGATTTTTATTATGATTGATTTCATGCATTTGATGTGCAAATAGAGGTCAACCATATATATGGTTTGGATTTTCGTATTTATTGTTTAAATGCATATTATTTGAGGCAGAGTGCTGATTTCTTTCGGGGTGACAATCCAGAAGGCATGGAAGCCCGAAATGAGGTAACTATTGACTAAAAGTTTTATTTTTTTATATTATTTCATGCGTTGACATTTTGTTTATTTAGCTTTATTTAATACGTATTTATTTACATTTATAATTTTATATATATATACATATATATTAATGATTATAATATATATATATATATAATGTAATATGTATTATTTAATTATTTTTATCATAATTTTATATGTTATTATTAGTTTATTACTATATAAATATATATATTACGCTCGCGAGACTATTTAAGCTCAATATGTGAAGCTCGTGCTTGTTTAAGCTTGGCTTTATTCAAGCTTTTAATGAGCTGATCTCGAGTAGCTCATGAGTGGCTCCGCTCGTTTACACCCCTTAACATAAGTATTTCTAATTTTTGATTCAGCTGCAAAAATAGCTACAAATAATAATCAAGATTCATCCATTTGATAACTGAACATTCTTAAAACAAAATTAACATATTTCCTTATCGAACTCCATTAGGTAGCAGCTCTGGCAATGGATGACATGACAACTTGGATGCAAGAAGGTGGCCAAGTAAGTCCTATGTTATGATGTTTCACATCTTTGTTGTTCAAGATTTGTTCAAAATGACAGGTGGCAAGATCGGCATGCCAAACAGGCTGGGCTGGGTTGGGGTAACCCACAAACATTTTTTGTCCAACTTTTATAAATAATTAATATTAATGTTACAATAATCTTATTGCAATAATAATCTAAATCATTGAATAAAATGGTTTAGGAGGTTGTATGCAATTATGCATTAGAATGGACTTTGGGCGACCTTCAACCTGACCCATTTGATCCATTCCTGTTTTAGCAAAATTTTACAATTTAACCATTTGAGATAAAAATGCAATCCTGATCGCCCTAAAGGGTCAAAGTTTTCATCGTTATTTTAGATTGTAAAAAGCTTGTAATATTATGTAGGTAGGAATATTTGATGCGACAAACAGCACTAGTGAACGCAGGAATATGCTTATAAAAATGGCTGAAGGCAAATGCAAGGTAAGGTTATTTTTTGTGTAAATGATGACCAATATCATTTTTTAATAAATTTTTTAACCTTTATGTTATTCAAATTGAGGAATAAAGTTCTAAGTTGTTGATAATGGTTGTTCAATGGACACTACAGATCATATTTCTGGAAACAATTTGTAATGATCGGCAGATAATCGAAAGAAATATACGACTCAAGATTCAACAGAGTCCTGATTATGCTGACGAGTATGCTTACTTTATATAACCATCATATTTTTCAGATAAAAGTTTATATACACGGACTAATTTTATATATTATTTTACAGGCCGGATTTTGAAGCTGGATATCAGGACTTTAAACGACGACTTGATAATTATGAGAAGGTAACCAACCGTAAATTCTTTAAACTATTTCTTATTGTGAGTTAAAATATTTACCTAATGATACTAGATTTACGAGCCGGTTAATGAAGGATCATACATTAAAATGATTGATATGGTTAGTGGCCATGGGGGACAGATACAAGTAAGTAACCTCATGCTCTAATTGTTTACCCTATTTATTTTTTTTTAATTTAATTTCGACATTAAATGTGTCACACTATAATCTTTCTTGCCAAATTATTCAGGTGAACAACATTAGTGGTTACCTTCCGGGGCGGATTGTGTTTTTCTTGGTATGTGGTCAAAGCTATGCTCTCTCTCTTTTCCTTTTAAAATGTCAAATTATCGTTTAAAACAACATCTTAAACAACAAAATAGAGCTAATACTTCACATTTATATTAATTTACTTTCTTGAAGGTGAATACACATTTGACACCTAGACCGATTTTGCTTACGAGGCACGGTGAAAGTCTTTATAACGTGAGAGCAAGAATTGGTGGCGACACTCCTTTGAGGTTTATTTTCTTTCTAATTATCTTTTTTAGGGTTCTGAATAATTAGTTTCTAATTATCTTTACTTCGGGGCCTAAATAATTAGTTTCATACAAGTTGAATGTCTAAACCTCATTAGATATCATATTCATGGAATACAATTCACTTTTAAGATATCATATTTGCAACAAAACTACAAAAGCAAGTACATTGAACAAAAAGTTGTCTATTTTATCTACACGCATTCTTCGTAGCTCTTGACCCACTTATTGTGATCTTGACCTTTTTTTATAGTGGAAATGGGGAGCTTTATGCCAAAAAGCTTACTAACTTTGTTGAGAAGCGACTAAAAAACGAACGGGCTGCTTCTGTAAGAACTCTTACTCATTTTACCTTTTGCCCTTTCCTTGCTTGTTGCATTAATTCCCATTAAACTTGCGCAATATGTCTTAAATTGTTTATTTCTTTATGCACATAACTCTTTATAATTTTTTTTTTTGGTGTGACCTAGATATGGACAAGCACATTGCAACGAACAATTTTGACTGCAAATCAAATTGTTGGATTCCCAAAGGTCATTGTCACAAATAGCATAAGTTACTTCTTTAATTACTCATCATTTATGAATTTTGTTCACTTTCTTTTCGTTATAGATACAATGGCGTGCGCTAGATGAGATAAATGCCGGTGTATTTGATGGTATGACTTATGAAGAAGTAAAGAAGAATATGCCCGATGAATACGAGTATGTTTAATATAAAAATGTCCATTTTTTTTCTAATTCTTTTTTACCAAGTATGAGTAAATAAGTAATTTCTAAGCATTTCCATGTAATGGTCTTTTGTGTGATTTCTTGAAGGTCAAGGAAGAGAGATAAACTCCGGTATCGATATCCTCGTGGAGAGTCGTATCTCGATGTGATACAAAGGTATTGGATTTAGATTAAAAAAAAAGTATCTAAGTTGAATATATAGAAAGCATATAACTAATATAGTTTTTGCAAATACAAGTTTGGCATTTTAAGCAAAATCTAAGTATGGATTTTGTATATGTAACAGGCTGGAGCCGGTTATTATCGAGCTTGAGCGTCAACGTGCACCCGTTGTAGTCGTTTCTCACCAGGTCAGAAAATGCAACCACAAAGTTTTGCTTCAGTCCTCTTTTTCCTACTAAAGATCATGAAAGTAGCCATTTTCTAAAAATCAAAGAAAAAAGCGCCTGAGACTGAGCCCAAGCCTAGCTTAAGCTTTGAAATATGGCTCGTTTAATAAACGAGCTCAAACTCGAGCATTACATAGCAAGCTCAGGCTGGCTCGCGAGCCTTAACGATCTTTTTATTTAAATAGTTTTATTTAATTTATTAAATATATTTTAAAAATTATTATTATATATAAAATTATGATAAAATAAGTAAATAATATGTATTATTTTCTATATAAAAAGTATAAACCTAAATATATACAAATTTAGTTATAATAATATATAAATAAATAAATAATAGTAATAAACGAGCCGAGCTCGAGCTTGGATAAATCTCCACGAGCCGAGCTCGAGCTTCAGAAATAAAGCTTAAATCGAGCCGAGCTCGAGCTTTTTAAAATTTAAACGAGCTTAAACGAGCCGAGCTCGAGCCTATACGAGCTCGGGCTTGGCTCGTTTACACCCCTACTTTTTTAATGGAGTTGTGCATTGCAGGCTGTTTTGAGGGCATTATATGCCTATTTTGCTGATAGGCCATTGCATGAAATTCCACACATAGAGGTAAACAACAAATCATCATATCAATCACTTTTCAGTTTTTTTTTTTTTAACCTCAGAAAACATGATTAACGAGTTCGAAATTGGGAATTTCAGATGCCGCTTCATACGATAATCGAGATACAAATGGGAGTGACCGGGGTGCAGGAGAAACGATACAAACTCATGGATTCATGAGCAATATGAATCAAGAAATGAATTTCTTGATCCTGTTTTCAAGAATGAAGGAATTCTGGGAATATATAAGAATATCAAGAAACATTTTTTGTTTAAAGATGGAAAATTGGATTTTAATAATATGAGTTTTAACTCATTGGCGAATAATAATACGAGTTTCAATGTTGGCGGATAATAATACCAATTAATGAGGTGGGTGTCAATAATGAAATGCCGTTAGTTGAACCCTAACGGTGTTATTACCAATTTGAAACTCGTATTATTATTCGCCAATGAGTTAAAACTCATATTATTAAAATCCAATTTTCCTTATATATAATAGTACCACGTCAGCAAGATTCTAACACCGTTAGTTAAAAACTAACGGTGTATCATTCTAGACACCCACCTTATTAATTGGTATTATTATCCGCCAACATTGAAACTCGTATTATTATTCGCCAATGAGTTAAAACTCATATTATTAAAATCCAATTTTCCTTTAAAGATTTGTTAATTGAATTTCGATAAATAGTTGTATATAACTGAGATACAATGAATCAGAAATAGACCTTTTTTAATAAAGTTTGAAGATGTAATTACAGAAATTTAACACAAAACGAAAGTACAGTTTCGTTTCTTATAGCAGGGGAAAAACAAAAATACGCAGAAAATTTTAAAAATGTAGAAAATATATATTACATAGTCCCGGCGGGGCTCGAACCCGCGACCTTCGGCTCATAAGACCAACGCTCTAACCAACTGAGCTACGGGACTTTGGTATACATAGAGACCTATAGGCATACATAATGTATAGATACTGGAAGAATAAGTTTTTTTCCTTTACTTCATTGAGCTGTTTATTTTTTAATATATATAGTGAGGATAAAGATCAACCATATCATCTGGGTCTCGCAGGCGGCAGGTCAGTCTAGAGTAGAGGTGCATAAAAAAGCTGGTTAATCGAATTGGACCGTTTTTTTAACCGGTAACCAAACCGGTATAGAAGCATCCGCTTTCGAACCGATAGGAATCGAAGGTTCAGGACCGGTTTGGGGTTTTCAGGCGAGAAACGGTTTTAAACCGATTAACCGATAGCTGGTTTTTCCGAATAGGTTATCAATCGGTTAACATGTTAACGCCGTTAGTTTTTTTCTTTGACCATTTTTTCTATCCGTTGCTACGGTATTATAAACGTTGTGATCGATTTTTGATCTTTTTTAGCCAAATTAACACTATAAATACTTAGTGGTGCCAAATGATCAGTTACACAACTTCTATTGCTCTCTAACACTTCTTATACGTTAAAAACGCTTAAAAAATACTCGTATTCAAACGATTTCATGGCATCATCTTCTTCTCAAGTTTCGGTTGGTCTTGGGGCTTCCTCAAGCGAGGCACAAGTTGTTCAGATCAAGCCGATAACGAGGACCCCTAACCTTTGGTGTAAATTCGATCTCTGCGAGATGTCGTTCGGTCCCGATAAGGCTCGATGCAAGAATTGGTGTGTCTTTCTCAAACCCAAGCCCAACTCTATCTTGTGAAGCTACTGGTCCAAGCATTGCAAGTCGCTTAAGACTAACCCCGCTCAAGGTCAATCAACAATGACGAACAAGTGCGGGGTTTGGAATTTCGATCCCGACATGGTTCGTGTTGAAGGTCACCACGTGAGCACCCATTTGAAACACCATTTCATCATAATAGAATGATTTGGTAAGTTTAGAGGTGAAATAGGATTTGAAACACCATTTCATCATAAACCATGATTTGAAACATCCATTCAACCTCGTAGCTTTGAGTTGAAACATATTCGAAACAAATTATAACATGAAGTAAACACCAAAGACCAAGACTTGAAACATACTCAACATAAATTTAATTTGAAACATCTATTAAACTCATAATACTCGTTCTTTATTAAATTAATATATACTTAAAATAGTACTTTTATTTTTAAAAAGTTCCAACATTTAAGTTGTTGTATACCAACTACATCAATAGCTCAAGGTTGATTTAAAGTTGGATATAAATTATGGGTTTAATTGCTATTCAAAGTTAGGTAGAAATTCAACAAACTTTGATGCAACAAATATGTGGGTTGGGTAGGGTTTAATTGTGTTGCTATTAAACTGCAATATAGTTTTATGATAAAAATGTGCTTTATGATAACAAATTTTTCAACCAAATCACAAGTGTATTAACATGCAAACAAGACATTGCAACTGTTAATATATAGAATACCAAAACAACAAATGAAAATCTTCCTAAATCATTAAATCATAGTTTTTAACTATTCTTAAAAGAGTTAAACCATACAAAAATACCATATCAATTAACAAATACCAAGATCTACTTTATTTAAAGTTAGATACAAAATTATACAAGACTAATTTGAACAATAGCCCTAAACTCACCCATATCAACTTGTACATCCTCAACAATGTTGTTTTTCATCAACTATGAAATCCAAATCCTCGGAATCACCAAACTCATGAGTAGTTTCATTCTCCAATCCATATGTTCTATAGATTGAGATGTTCTTGTATGGAACATTATTTCCAAGTGCTTAAGGTAAATCTCAATGATCTTACTCTTTTCAATAAGTTGCAATAACTTAAGCACATCAACATCACGCCCAAGAGATGTTAATCCGCAATGTAAATCATGATTTAGAATCCTAAAATGATAATCAATTACTTCATCTATGGAATACATTAACTATTGGACTATATCGTCCAACTCTGGTATTAAGAACTGATCAGCTTCAATCACATCATTGAAATTTATCTTACTACACACATACTTCCTTCCTAGCAAGCTTCTAGCTAGAGAAGCAACCACCATAATACAAGTTTAATGAAAAAAATGTTAGGTTTTTATCTTGTAATCAACACCACAAACAAAAAACGATTTTACTAGAGAAATCGAAATCCTAAATCAACAAACAAAAAAAAATGATTTTTCTAAAAAATCAAAATACCAAATCAATACCACTAACAAAAAACAATTTTTTTATAACAAACACCATAAATTTTTTAAGAGTGCTTAATGTATATTTCCAATATGTCAATATCCTCATTAGGCCTACGAACAACCTTATCGAGACAACCATAAACTTAACTTGTTAGTTAACAGGGTTAACAAAATTAACCTTATCGAGACAACCATAAACTTAACTTGTTAGTTAACAGAGTTAACAAAATTGAATGAAAACGATAATCTTTTTTGAAAATACAATATATTATATGCAATATTTAAACTAATGAATTAAAATGACAATATTGAAGTGGATTAAAATAACAATTTACTCATAATCTTGATTTAATTATGTACAAAAAGGTGCATGGATATGTTTAGAAAACTCATTATTTATAAAATTTACCACTGATAAAAAATGTTGTTTCTGTTGGAAGTATAAAATGATGAACACAGGAACCGACCAACAACCGCTAATCAACCAATACCCAGGTGGTGTAAAGTCGCTATCCTCTTCCTCACTTTTCTCAACCAAATTCTCGTTCAAACATTCACCTCTCAACTCACCTTTCCCCCAATTTCACATTCTTTCTTCCCAATCGGTCAAAATTAAACAGCCATGAAGATAAGGTCAACCACAATTTCAAAAAAGAGTAAGCTAAAAGCACCACAAGAAATCCAACCCCCCATTGATTGGGAAGTAAGACCTGGAGGCATGCTTGTACAAAAGAGAATTGTCGGGTCGGATCCGGGTTGTGGGTCTGCCCAAATCATCAACATCAAAGTTTCACATGATTCTTGTCATCATCAACTTTCTCTCCCTTCAACTTCAACATTTGGTACCTTTTCTAGTCATCTTTTGTTTGTTTGTTTGTTTGTTTGTCTATAACTAGTTTGATCACTGATTACTGATATGGGTAATGTAATATATTAACCTTTTTTTTATTAAAGATTTCATCTTTATGTAATCTTTGAATTAGGGTTGTGGTTGTTGGTTCTTTAAATCCTGAATCTTTGATGTAATTTTTGAATTGAAAATATTATCTTTGATGCTGGTCTTTGATCACTAATCATGTAGATAATTTTCTGTGTTTTATACTATATTTTGGTTACATTTTTGGAGTCAGGGTTTTAGAATTTTAGTCATCTTTTGTTTGTTTGTTTGTAACTAGGTTGATCACTGATATGGGTAATGTAATATATTACCTTTTTTTATTAAAGATTTCATCTTTAAGAAATCTTGAATCAGGGTTGCTGTTGTTTGTTGTTGGTTCTTTAAATCCTGAATCTTTGATGTAATTTTTGAATTAAAAATGTCATCTTTGATGCTGGTCTTTGATCACTATTCACTAATCATTTAGATAACTTTCTGTGTTTTATACTATATTTTAGTTATATTTTTGGAGTCAGGGTTTTAGTGAACCCCCTCTGTTAGAGTGCGGGCTATTTGAAAACGTCCCCGGTTCAGTCAGTGGTCAGCGTGTTTTGTTTGGCCCAGAAAAACGTCTGACCAAATACATCAAACAACCCACTATAAGTGGAATAATAGCGGAACCAAAACTTCTTACTTGAAGGGTGTTATGTTCTTTTACTGACTGACTACGGCTCTAGGGGTCGAACTTATGATTTTCATCAGAAAAACTTAGCTTTTATACATAAATTGACAAATTTTGATGACCGGGGTTCAATAGACCCTCTTAATCTCGGTACGTTTGTTGTTGTTGACTTTTCTAATTTGACTTGCATTTGGGTGTGATTATATTTGTTCTTCCATAACTAGGTTGATCACTGATATGGAATATGGATATTGAAATATGTTACTTTTACAATTAAAGATTTCATCTTTTAGTAATCTTAAACTAAGGTTGAGGTTGTTGGTTCTTTTCATCCTAAATCCTTGATATAATTTTGAATTAAAAATGTCATTTTGATTAAAGGTTGTTGATGTTGGTCTTTGATCACTAATCATTTAGACCATATTCTATGTTTTCATGTTTTGTTGACTTTTCTAATTTTGACTTACAAGTGTTCATGCCATTGTTTTCCACAAGATAGCATCTGAATCTTGATTATGTACCAGATGCTTCATGTTCTGAGGTTCCAAGAGAGTGGTTATGTTGACTGTTTGACTTTTCAGATCAAACCTACTTTATCTATATAATTTTCTTTGTTTGATATGTTTATAGCAAACTGAATTAGCAGAGTCCTCATTTGCTCATTTGTACATCTCAAGTTCGAATTACGATATAAATGGTTTTGATCTGAAAAGGATGATCAAATGAATCTTTATAAATTTACCTAACATGTTGATGCGATTTTGATGTAGGCGATCTAAAGAAGATTCTTGCTCGTATGATAAATTTAGAAACCAAGGATCAAAGATTATTATTTAAAGGGAAAGAAAAAGGCGATGATGAACGGCTAGACATGGCTGGTATAAAGGACATGTCGAAAGTGATACTTTTGGAAGATCCTGCTAGCAAAGAGAGAAAGCTTATTGACATGAAAAATGCTAATGTACACGCGTTAAATGCAGTCATGAGAGTCAGAACGGAAGTAGATAAGCTCTCACACAAGGTTCGTGTAAATTTACATCACTTTGATCCAAATTCCTATTTCGGGCAACCCTCTTTGCCTTCACCTTGGTTTCAAAAGGCGCACGAGGGATTTGAAAAGTGCCTCATGGCCTTGAGGCAACACTTCATGTACATCTAGGTGGTCAGCATTGGCGAAGCTTCATTGGAACGCCGGGGGGGGGGGTGACCGCTTCCTCGGTTTTTTCGTCCAGAAGAACCTATTTTTACGATTTTATGTAAAAAAGTTATGTGCATTGAGTATCGCCCCCCTCTGTAGAATTTTTAATCCCCGTCCCTCGGGGATTTCTTTTAAGTTTCGCCAGTGGTGGTCAGTGGTCAAAATTAGGGTGTGTAGGAGGCTGATATGTAAAAACGACCAAAAGGATGAAGAGATTATGAATGGTTTACTTGATGAAAAGGATGATATGTAAAAGAGTTTAGAGAGATACAACTTTTGGTTGTACATAAAGCTTATTTGATTAGAGCAACGCTACGCAAAGTTCTCGTCTCACTCCCCACACCTGGCCTTTAAGGCCTAAATTCCTCTAAGCGCCTTACGCTCTTTAAAACCAAGGTTTTCAGCAAACTTTCAAACAAATAAAAAAAAGTCCATGTTTTGAAATTTTTTTTTTTTTTTTTTTTGTGTGTTCCTTTAGGTTGCAGCCATGGAGGCATCGGCTAAAACAGGGATCAAGATTACGGAGAAGGAAGTCGAAGCTTTGACGGAGCTACTCATGAAGGAGTTGCTCAAACTGGATGGGATCGAGGCCGAAGGAGAAGCAAAAACTCAAAGGCGAATCGAGGTTGACTTTATAAAAGTCAAACACACTACTTTCTTATGTTGAAAGTTGGATTCTAATTTCTAAACATAACCCATGTGATGTTTTTTTATAGGTTCGTCGTGTGCAGCGCTTTGTGGACATTCTTGACGGTCTGAAGTTGACCATGAGTTCAAACCGGTTTGACCGGTTTGACCAAGACGTTATGTCTACAGTTTCCATAACAACAGAATGGATAACATTCGATTCAGGAGTCGGGAGCCTAAATGCACCAAACCATGAACAAAATTCGACTAAAATAACTCAAGATTGGGAGCGGTTTGAATGAATGGTAAGCATATATGCCTATAGTCCCATGGTTATGGTAAGGAAGATGTATAAAGTGTTGAATGAATACTGATTGGGGCTTTGATAGATAAAAACAGGTGTGAATTTGGTTCTGTGATCTCTCTTATATGTTCATCTGGTAGAGTTTATCAAGTGATATTTTTGTTATCATGAATGTGAAGGCTTGATGTGGTATATATTTTGAATAAAGTATTTGATTAATCAGAACATTTTCGGATCATTAACATTTATTTCTGATAATCACTCTATTTATTTTAATAACTACCAAATCTGGCGTTTCGCTGTGGTACCGCCAATGAATTGTCTCGATATAGTAGCTTATTTATCATAGCAACCTACCTAGCGGATCATATAAATATTAAATTTTACCAATTTAAGGCCCTGTTTGTTTTTTAAGAGATTTATGTCTGAATTTGAATACCACTTCTGAATGTTAAGAGGTGGTTCAAATGTTTGAAAACTGAATCATTAAGAGATGGAAGTCGGAGGCGGATAGGTAGTGGATCATATAAAGATTAAATTTTACCAATTTAAGGCCATGTTTGTTTTTTTAAGAGATTTATATCTGAATTTGAATACCACTTTTGAATGTTAAGAGGTGGTTCAAATGTCTGAAAACTGAATCATGAAGAGGTGGAAGTCGGAGGCGGATAACTAGTCGCCGGAGAAGGAGCTCTAGTGCCGGAGAACGAATAACTCTATTTTAGGGTTAAGATGTTCTAAGATGTTCTAAAAGGTCTTGATGGTTAAGACGCTATTAAGATGTAGTACTTTTTAATAACGGGAAAAAACAAACGGTTCTACATCTGAAACGTCTGAACGAATCAGATGTAACATCTATTCAGAGGTTGTTTCATAAAACAAACATGAACTCTTTTTAAGCCATATTCGTTAACTGTTTTAAACCATACTGTTTTTAAAACCATATATCCATACGGTTTTTAAAACCATATTGTGTTGACTTGATACAAAACTCAATATTTTCCTTAATTTATTTATGTGATTTTATATATATAGATTCAAATCATACAGATAAAAAAAATTAAAACAATATAAGTAAACAAAGGTAAACTAAATCATATACAATCTCTTTCATCATTCTTCAAAATCAATGGCCTATCTTGGTGTTACTCTTCTTTGGCTATTTTGAGTTTTCCTGGTAAAACAAAATAAACATTTTTCTGGAACATGAAACATAAGAAACATGATTATTACACACTTCGTATATAGCTCAGATTATAAGGAAACAATTTGAGATAATGTTATCTCCAGAGTAGATCATCCGAAAGGCTCAGATAGCAAAGACGTCGGCTGCGAGAGAAACATGTGTTCGCCTCCTAAAACAACTTTTGCTAAAACATCACAGCCTTTAAATTTAACTTTTCAATTTGGGAAAATCATCATCGCCATATGTGTTCTACACAGACCAAATAAAGCAGAAAATGATTTCGAAATGGCCTACAGTCTAGAAAGCTAATCATAAATCCAACCAAGAACAGCCGACATCAAGCCATAAAAAGCAACGCCAACAACCACAACAGTGAAGATAGCGCACCGAAAGCACCAATGTTTTAAAACTCGTTTTGAACCGGCCGGTTCTACCAGTTGAACCGGTGAACGAAGGCTAAGCTGTGAAGTAGTAATCCGTCCCACTAGTAGCAACCTCATATCACCTTTCAAAAAGGTAACAGCGGCTCTCAAGCGGCTCGTTGCGATGTGACCGTAAGAAGGGCCCACCATACAGTCACATTGTACGTGCAATGAAAGCGCCATATTCGCCTATGTCATGCGTGCATATGTTTGTTCTAATTTTCACACCTCTTACACTTTCAACCACACAACTTCGAGCATTAGTATCTCATTTATCTTAACTCCATTCAAAAACAGTTTATTTCGTTACGAAACTTTCACATAGTAGAATACAAACCGGTTAGTTACAATATATTACTTGTAACTATATATATTTGTTTGTATCCAAAGTTGGTAAAAATTCATTTTTCCAACCTCATAAAAAAACTTACTTTTCACCTATTCTCCACCCCAAACTTTATGTCTTGTGGTAAAATATAGAAAATGTATGGACAGTTAGCTTTGTTATTAGGTTCATTACTTATATTTGTGGCAAAATTCTGATAAAACAAATAATAACACCTTTTGAAATAGATTGAAGACAAGTAATAGATAACCGAAATAATGCCTAGCTACTACCTCCTTACAAGAAGAGATAGAACATGAAGTAATGCCTAGACTGGTGAAGAATCTCTGCTACTCTTTCTTAGCATCCTGAGATGAGGGGCTAAAACGAGGAACACAAGGAGGCCCGCGAATACGAAAATGACAACAAACGCCATGATCTCACCATCAACAGCATAGCGTCGATTACGCACAAGATTAACGCAATCGACGGGAGCTATCGCGGGTGCTCGCAAGACTTCATCTCTAGTAGAAGAACCCATTTATGTTATCATTGTTAATTTCTTCACAACTCTTATATTGTTTATTTGGTTTGATTTTGTTTCATTTCTTGATATTTGTGTAGATGGTGAAGAAAAGGATATGGTCCTTTATTTGTCTTTTTGGGGACCCAAAAGTTTGTTCTTTTTTGTGTGTCAATTGAGGATTGAGGATGATAACAAAGTGTGCAATTAAGTCAGCATGTATCTGGTTGCTTTCATGCTAGAAGACATAGATTAGAGTTTGAATGTTTGAAGGCTCATAAGATTGGATGGTGGTGATGATACAATTTGTAGTTTATGGATTGATTGATGAAACAAAGAGGGTTTTAGACCGTTGGATTAGATTCTAGTGTTAGATTTAAAGATGACCTCCCAAAACTTTTGGATTGAAATAAAGATTGATGGTTAATTGTGCATATCCTCACCTACGAGGAAGGTGCAAATTGGGCCACCCTCTTTAGTACTACTTTTTTTTCTTTAAATGTTTTACAAAACATGTGAGTAAGGTTACTCCAAACCGTTAGTGGGTTCGCTCTAATGGTATCCGAAGATCATCCGTAATGGAAGGTTATGGATTTGAGACCCGGCGTTCGTATTGGGAGAGATTTTACCAAGTTGTTTGGAGTTTTCTTTAATGGTGTTGGTGTGGGTTCGAGTCCTGATAAGAAGAAATAGACGATGACATGTGACCGCCTCTAAATAGAATCTCGACCCAAATTTGGTTGCTAAAAAAAGTAAGGTTATCCAAGGTCATATGTATTGGGTGTATGATAGAGGCCTAGAGGGGACGTTGTAGAGAGTTATTGGAGACAAAACCAAGCCACTGGGCGTGATGGGGGAGCTCCGTGATTGTGACAACCGACAGTGGGCAATTTCATGGTTTTTCTTTACCTAGGTGGCTTGAAAATTACTAGTCGGTTATTGTTTAATAAAATTAAAACCAGTTTTGAAAACAAATTTGGTTCTTTGGAAGCTTAATACCCAAATGGTTTGCTTAGATACTGAGCCGATTAACTGGTAAAACCAGTTTGCTTAGAAATCGAATCAGACTGGTAAAAACTAGTATTTTTTAATTTTTTAATAATGTTAAGCAAACGCTGATTTTTTAACCGACTCTCCATCCGGAACCTAGAACTGACCCTATAGCCTACGGTTTCTATCGGTTAGTCACCTGTTTGTTCTTTAACGGTTAAAAACCGGGTTAGTTTTTAGTTTTGAACTGGTGCGTTTTGATTAACTGCTTTTTTATGCACCTTTTAAGTGGGATGATTGATACGATCAGCCCAACCAGTAATGCACCTAACCCAATGGGTCCACATCGAGCCGCCCAACAAGAACACATGTAACTTTAATAAGATAATACAACTAACTAGTGTTAGGTCTTAAGTTCTAATTCAACAATGTCATGAAATATTGAGATTTTTATCGGCGCGAGAGGCCATGTATGATGTCCATTCGTGGGGTTTGAAGAAAGATGGGGAGAAACTCTACCTTGGTATTTTTATAGCCTCTCTTTGGTGCATATAGAAAGCACGTAACAAAGATTTTCAAGGGCGGTGGATATGTAGCGCGTGTGATTTTTTGTGAGATTAGGGCTCTTTCTTTTTTCGGGATTGAAAAATAGGAGTTACTTAGCTATCCCCACGTGGGAGGCTTGGTGTAATTTTTCTTTCTTCCATTCCATGTAATCTAGCTACTTGCTAGCGTTTTTTTTAATCAAATTGGCCGTTCAAAAAAAAGGATTTTGCAACCCGGGCGTTGTCACAGGGATAATGTGAGTACACAAAGCAGTTACATTGTTTTAACGTTACGTAAAAGAAGACGAAAAAAACATGTAACGACCAAAACGCTTTAAACAAAAAAGTTTGTTACACCACCACCAACAAAACACCAATCACATTGTCAAACTCATTCAGATAATAGAAAAAACAAAAAAAAAAAAATCTTATAAGACACACACAAAAAAAAGAGAAGTAAAAACGAAAGATAAAAAACAAAATTTATAAAATATATGAAATATAATATGCTTACGCAATATAATATTTAATTATAATACAACTTCTAATATAATAATTAATAAAATATAATAATAAAATAAATAATATGAATATAATAATGTCCAAGTAATGTTATATTAAATTTTATTTCTGTAGTAATGTTAAATTCAGTTATATTGTTAAGAAGTTATAAAATATTTAGAAAGAGAATAGTGTATAATATATAATAGAAAAAAAATGAATATGTCACACACCTAAGTTTACATTCGAAACTTTTTAAAACTACGTCATTTCATTCAAATTTGACATCAAAACTATTCTTAACAATTAACATTTAAATCACATTCCTAAATTTACTATAGCATATATTTAAAATTTTACTTTAAATAATTTTCTTCATTCATTCCTTGATTGTCATTTATTTATTAAATTTTCCAACTCTCCATTTCTATCATAAATCAAAATATGAATTTATTATTTTTACTTTTTCTTTCAAGAGAAACAATTTTATATATATATGAAAATCATGAATTTACCCCTAAACCTTAACATACAAGTTAGGTTTGACTTCATCTATAATGTGTATCACTTTAAAAATCATTTACAACATGATTTGCAAATAATTTAACACCCAATTCATCTCAATTTCGCTATTTGCTCCATAATCCATATGAACCATAACCCTAATCTAGCTAGGCATGCAAGATAACTCATAACACAAAGTTGCAATTAATCAAGAAAATGTATCAAATTAGGGTTTTAATAATTACATTTTAAAATGCAAGTTTGTAACTTTCATTCCTTGACAAATTTAATCCCTTAACTCTTAAGTCTCAGGCTCTCATACAAACTTTAATTTTGGGGAAATTTTGTTAATGAAGACATAAAATATTTTCTTATAATATTTTACAAAATCATATGATAAAAATTACTATAATATAGTATTTTTAAACCTCATGTAAAAATTGGGATGTTACAAATCTAGAGTCATAAAAGTTGACTTTTAACTAGTATTAACAATTTTCTAAACACAAATAACTTTTATATATCTTATTATTTCTTTTCCTAAAATGATACTATAAAATCAAGCGATGTATTTGATATGATGTATTATAAGTGTAACGATATACACGCTGTGTGGAATCATTATCGGAAGAAGAAAAAAAGCGCACTACATTTTGGGTGGTCAGAAAGTCTACACTCACTATTAAAAAAAAATCCTTACGGGCCGTTGAACGCTCCTAGTACAACACATTTAAAAAAACAGGAAAAATATATTAGGACATGTGAAATACATGGTGTGATGAGGATGTGATGAGTGCCACGTGCATGCTGACTCAATCACACCAGTTCACTACACAAAAATGGTATACATGATGTAGTGTGTGGTGTTGAATTATTTTTTATTAGTTTAAACAAATAAAAAATTAGGTAGCATCAATTGATTGGAAAATACCCAACCCCTCTCCCCTTAACATCTGTGGAGATGTTCTCGCCAAAAGATCACGCCACCCTTCCACGCAGGTGGGGGTGGTGTTTAATGTTGTTTTGCTTGCGTGGAGCTCTATCACGCATATATACCACCTGCTCTTAATACTATACTAAAAACATCTCATAAAAAACATACTAGATTCATGTACCATATCATATACTTCGGTACGTCGTAATTAGACACCTCGTCCATATGATTCCTTACACACCATTATACTAGTCAGTTTATAAACGTTTTTTGAAAGTTTTATTTTAACTTTAATATAATTATTCTTAAATTAATAAGGTAAAAATATTTGTTTTCAATATATTTAAAAAAAAAATAAGATATATATAAAAGTTATTATCATTTAAAAATAATATAATATAT